>JAACNH010000131.1:168617-407541 GCA_019447015.1 Hymenochirus boettgeri
TCTTGTGTTGAGTTATGTTCATTACACAAATTAAAGGGCATGTCGCACCCTTAAAAATAGTTTTTTGAATGCTGCTCCCCCATGTCTGGTAGCCCCAACCGCATGGTTAGTATTTTCCAAAGCTCCCCAAACGAGGAGGGGCTCGCTCTTCTGCACTCTTGGGGTCCTGTTGAAGAAGCTGCGAGTATCCCACCCTTGAGGGGGTGAGTCATGTTGTGGTGAGGAGGTCCATGAAAGAGATGTGAACACAGACTTTCTTCTTATCCTTCTGAAGAGGTACAGCAGGAAAACCCGCACCTCAAGGCTAATGAGCGCCACTGGGGACAATGACGGATATCCAGTTTTTTTGGTGACTGCCCTATTATAAGGGTGCCAATTTTTATGGGCCAATATAAAGTCGCTTTTTAGCTATAGCGCAACTTTAACAATACCGATCATAAATCTATGATAACGAAATCGTAGAGTTACGATCCCCATAGAATACCACTGTAGAATACCGTTCGGTAGTAAACTACTGCAATCGAACGTTCCTTAATCAACGTACGATCGTACATTAACCAACCTGCGTTATCGCTAAAAGGCGATACCGTGGATTTATAAATAGGGCCCTATTTATAAAAGATCGATATCGTTATCGAAAAAAATACCGATCGTTATTTTACGATAATGATATCTATCTTTTATAAATAGGGCCCTTATAAAAGATCGGTATCGCTATTGTAAAATGCCGATCGTTATCGTAAAATAATGACCGGATTTTTACCGATAACGACCGTTATTTACCGATAACGATCGGTATTTTACGATAACGATCTTTTATAAATAGGGCCCTATGTATCAAGTCAAGAATGTATCTATATGTCACATGATTGTTAAACTTGTGGCCCTCATTCATTTATATGGAATCCCTTGGTAACTTCTCATATCCCTATGTATTATAATAGCAGTTGTATCATTTGCTGTTGGACTGTTAACCCTTTTACTGCCAGGAGATTTTCATTTTTTTTTGCGTTAACTGCCAGAAGAATTTCATGATTTTGCCCTCAATCGCTTTAGACTATTTTACAGTAGGAAACCTTGCAGTAAATCAGGATATTATATTGTTTTTTTCAGCACAAAGTGTACTTTAACATGGTACGTATTTTGTAACTTTTCTGGAAATTTTACTGGAATTATGGGTAAAATATGTAAAAAAAATGAAAAATTTGCAAATTTTCATGGATTTTTCCCATTTTTATTTATTTATCTAAGGTTACACACAAAAATCTTACTGTTTCTAAAAGCTCTGATACTCCCGAGTACAACGATACCAGATATATGTAGGTACCCACTTTTCCTGTACAGGAGACTCCCCCAAACTAAAACTGCACCATCAAGAATATACACCAAATTAAATGTTATAACCACTACTGACAGTTAACATAGAATATCTACCAAATTAACTAAAATCCCCACAGTGAGATATTTTAGAAACTACACACCCCAGGATTTTATGAGTGAGGTAAGTTTTGATCAAAATGCAGATACCCGGACGCAGCTCTTCGTCCAATTGAAGTTGTTTTCTCACATTTTCCTTTTTTTCCTCAACTGTAAATCAGAGACAAAATCAAATGCGAATTTCAGCTAAAAACTGTGGAGGAAAGTTCAAACCGCATCTCAAATATCAAAGCCTAACCCCTCCCGAATAAAACGGTATGCCACATTCATGGGTGTACCCAGAGACATGGCTACCAACTAACCCAGAGCGTGACCATGTGCCAAATGTCAGGCAGCAAAAAAATTAGCCAGTTTGTATTTGAACAGTCTGCAGTTTTTCCAAAAATCACCCCCCCAACTCAGAAATACCCCCCAAAACTATATATTCCTGAAATCTACACACCATCAGCTATGTAACGCTGTAGTTCGTTCATTGATACCATCAATGGTGTGGGCGCAGTTCTTCGTAGAAGTTTGCACTTTTACCAGATTTTCAAAAAAATGAAACTCAAACAACATTCAAAAGGTAGAAATCATGCCAAAACACCATGGAATGTAAAAAAAGTTACCAAATATCAATCTCCCAATGTCCTGAATCAAACTGTATGCCATATGTGTGGTTACACACGCGGACGTGGAAGCGAAAAGCCACAAAGTGAGACAATGCACGATGGCTCAGAAACGGCAAAAAATATTTAGCCACCTCCGATTTGGACAGTCTGCAGTTTTTTCAACAAAACACCCCGTAACTAGAAATAACCCCCACAAACATATATTCCTGAAATCTACACACCTTCAGCTATGTAACACTGTAGTTTGTTCATTCATACCATCAATGGCGTGGGACGCAATTCTTCGTAGAAGTTTGCATTTGTCTGAAAAATGAACAAAAAACAACTTCAAAAGGTAGAATTCATGCCAAAACCTCATGGAATGTAAAAAAAAGTTACTAAATATAAATCTCCCAAATGTCCTGAATCAAACGGTATGCCATATGTGTGGTTACACACGCGGACGTGGAAGCGAAAAGCCACAAAGTGAGACAATGCACGATGGCTCAGAAACAGCGAAAATATTAGCCAATTCCGAATTTTGACAGTCTGCAGTTTTTTCCACAAAAACACCCCCGTAACTTAGAAATAACCCCCACAAACTATATATTCCTGAAATCTACACACCTTCAGCTATGTAACACTGTAGTTTGTTCATTCATACCATCATGGCGTGGGCGCAATTCTTCGTAGAAGTTTGCATTGTCTGAAAATGAACAAAAAACAACTTCAAAAGGTAGAATTCATGCCAAAACCTCATGGAATGTAAAAAAAAAGTTACTAAATATCAATCTCCAAATGTCCTGAATCAAACGGTATGCCTAATGTGTGGTTACACACGCGGACGTGGAAGCGAAAAGCCACAAGTGAGACATGCACGATGGCTCAGACAGCGAAAATATTTAGCCAATTCCAATTTTGACAGTCTGCAGTTTTTTTCCACAAAACACCCCCGTAACTTAGAAATAACCCCCACAACTATATATTCCTGAATCTACACACCTTCAGCTATGTAACCACTGTAGTTTGTTCTTCATACCATCAATGGTGTGGGCGCAGTTCTTCATAGAAGTTCGCATTGTCTGAAAAATGAACAAAACCAACTCAAAAGGGAGAATCATGCCAAAACCTCATGGAATGTAAAAAAAAGCTACTAAATATCAATCTCCCAAATGTCCTGAATCAACGGTATGCCATATGTTGTGTTACACACGCGACGTGGAAGCGAAAAGCCACAAGTGAGACAATGCACGATGGCTCAGAAACAGCAAAATATTCAGCCAAATCTGAATTTGAACAGTCTGCAATTTTTCCCCACAAAACAACCCCACAAACCATATTCTCAAATCCACACACCTTTATCTACGAACTTGTAGTTTGTTCATTCGTACCATCAATGGGTGCCGCAGTTCTTCGTAGAAGTTCACAGTTTTAGCAGATTTTCTAAAAAATTTGGAAAAAAACACTCTCGAAGGTAGAAATCATGCCAATTACAAGTAATGTAAAAAAAGTTACCAAATATCAATCTTCCAAATGTCCCGAATCAAACGTATGCCCTATGTATGGTTACACACGCAAACGTGGAATCAACTAGCCACAAAGTGAGCCAATGAACAATGGCCCAATTACAGCAACTTTCAATTTGTCAGACTAAACACCCCTCTATATTAGAAATACCCCCCCAAACTATATATTTTTGGAATCTACACATCTTCAGCTACACAATGTGTTGATTCTTTTATGCATACCACCAATGGTATGAGCGCAGTTTCATGTAAAATTTCGCTTTTTTACCAGATTTTCAGGAAAAATGTATAAAAATACATTCAAAGTTAAAAATCATGGCAAATTCCATGTCATGTAAAAAAAACTTGTCAATTATCAATCTTCCAAATGCCCCTGAATCAAACGGTATGCCATATGCGTGGATGTACACAGGGATGGCCACCAACTAGCTCAAATGGGACACATGCACAAGTGTAATTACAAGAAAAAATCAAAGTGCTCTGTAATTTCAAACAGCCCCAAAACTTGGAAATGCCCCCCACAAATAAAATCCCCCACTAAATATCATCTCCCACATGTTCTGAATCAAACGTTATGCCATATGCGTGGATGCCACACAGAGACGTGGCCACCAACTAGCTCAAATGGGACGCATGCACAAATGCAATTACAAGAAAGATCAAAGTGCTCTGTAATTTGAACGCCTACATTTTTCTAAGAAACAGTCCCAAATGAAACATAATTCTCCCACAACTATATATTTTTGGAATCTACACACCTTCAGCTATGTTACAATGCCATGCTTTCATACATACATGAAGAATTCCAGACCCACTGATCCAAAGAAGTCCGTGTTTTTACGAGGTTTTGTGAAAATAAAAATAAGATGATTCAAGGGTTGAAATCCTACCTAAACCCTTTTGACAAGCAAAAAAACCCACTAATGTCAATCTCCCCCATATCCTGCATCAAACGGTATGCCATAAGGTGGGTGCAAACAGAGACGGGGCCACCAACTAGCTCAAATTGGAACGCATCACAAGTCCATTACAAGAAAAAAATCAAAGTGTTCTGTAATTTGAACAGCCTATCAACTTGGAAATTCCCCCCACAAACTATATATTTTTGGAAGCTACACACCTTCAGCTACGTGATGGTATCATGCTTTCGTATATACATGAAGAATTCCAGGCGCTGTTATCCATAAACTCCGTGCTTTTAGGAGATTTTGTGAAAAAATAAAATAAGAGGACTCAATGGTTGAAATCCTACCTAAACCACTCGGCAAGTAAAAAACCCACTAAACGGCAATCTCCCACATGTCCTGAATCAAACGGTATGCAATAAGGGTGGGTGCAAACAGAGACGGGGCCACCAACTAGCTCAAAGGGGATCCATGCGCAATTGCAATTACAAGAAAAAATTAAAAAACGCCACAACCCCACCCCCCCCCCTATCTCCACTCCCCTTTTAGTGGAAAACCAGTTAGTACGGAGAGTCACACAGTTTTTGCACACTTTACTGATCCTAATAAATCAATACGGTCTTTTTTTGGTACCTCTGCAAAATTTCCCTACTAAATAGGCTTAGTTTCCCTTGAAATCCAACAAATAAATGATCTGCGTTACTTTACCGATATCACCTGGGACATTGGGAAGCTTGGAGAAGACAAAGTTTTTTGCTTATTTATAGTTTTAGGGTAAAAAAAAAAAAAAGGTGTGTGTTCACTTAAGATTTTTTTTGTGTGCATTTCCCCTTTTTTTTGGGATCATTCCCAAAGATGATCATCAAATCATCTTAGGGAATGATACCGAACTTGGAATACGGGCATAATGCCCGTTTTCCCATTCGAAATCCGATCGGAAAAATCACTTCCCGGAAATCATTTTCAGGAAGTGATTTTTCATTCATTGCCAAAGATCAATAATTTGGTGATCAGAAGTGATCACCAAATTTTGATCTCTGTCCCCATTTTTTTTCTAAGTCTCGCTAAGTAGCAAAGACTTAGAAAAAATCCTATTTGTGAATGGAACTTTGAGTTCCATTCACAAAATGTATGAAAAGCTGGCATTGACAGCTTTTCTATACTAGTACTGCAGCATAATCTAAATGCATACCTCCACTAGACCACTAGGTGTCAGTCTTGCACCACCTATGGGAAACCCGGTGAAGGAGGAAGTTCTGTGAGTCACCGGGGTCTCCCTTTCATGTCTTGAAGAGCTCCTCCTCACTTCCTCCTCGTGGGACCGGCTGACTCAGGAAAAGGTAGGGATATCTCCTGATCCCCCCCTCGAATTTGCACCAAACTGAGGGGGGTCGAGGGGGCTAGGGGGGCAGTTGAATGCTGCCCCCCGATCGGCCCTAGCAGGGGGGAAAAATTTTGGGAGGGGAAGCCACAGATCGTATATTCACGATCTGTGGCATTTGAGCATTCACTGCACAGATCGTGAATATACGATCTGTGGCAGGGAAAGGGTTAATGTCTGTGAACATCTATTTTATACCCAACTGCCTTGCAAGGGTTCTTAGTTTCTACAGATCATTAGAGAAATAGTCCAATATAATGACACTTAAAGAGGAACTGTGGTCCAAGAATGACTTTAGGTAAATTGATAGGAATTGCTCTCCTGAGTTTTTGCAATTTATTTCCATTGTTTATTTTGCATAGTTTTGAAGATATTTACATTTTTGTGTGTGATATGGAAGCAGCATCACCAGGTCCCCTGCACTTTCTGCTCTGAAACCTGTCAATCTGCCCTGTGTCTCCTCCCCTTTGCAGCCCCCCTGGTCCCTCTCACTCATGGACCCCATGGTCCCTCCAGCTGCAGGCCCTCCCACTCGCGGGTGTCCAAGCCCCCCCCCACTCATGGGTGCCTAAGCCCCACCCACTCACAGGTGCTGTGGGCCACTCACCCCCCTACCCCCCCCCCCCCCCCAAAACTCTGTGGAAATTGCCTTTTCAGGCAGAGTGAGAACTCAGCCTGAAAATACTTTTTCACATAGTGAGATAAGCTGTAGATTCCTTTACCTTCTCTGCAGCTCCTTCACATAGCAGAGAGGAGGAGGGACTTCCTGTCTCCCTCACAAACTGAGGGAGTCTGAGGCTGTGCTTGCCGGCGGCACTGTGCAGGAGAAGCCTTAGGAATGTCACAAGTCAGCCTCCCACCCATTAACTTTCTGGTCATTCATTTCTTTATATCTTGGGCTGTGGAGAACGTAGAGAGGTGGTTGATGGCTCGTTTTAAAGGTAGGAAAATTGTGTTTTCTTTCAACTCAACTTGTTTGGAGACCACAGTTCCCTTTAATAAATACAGTGTACAACAAAAAGTGTATTACCGCTGCATTATTGGTTGCTTCATATAACTGCAATCAGACTTCTTTTATAAAAACATCTTTTATTTGCATCGTTTTAAAAACATCGCCAAAGCCAGAACGGTTTGCAGGTATGTCCTACGTGTTTCAGGCTGGGACATGGACACTTCAGGCTGGGTCATGGACACTTCCTCCTAATAAAGCCTAAAAGGAAGGTGTAAATATAAAACTTTGTCATTTGTACTTTGCAGATGGTGGTCAGCTTGTCAGACTCTGACCCTCTTGAAGCTGGAAAGTGATCGTCGCACTATAGAGATGCTCAGTATTTCCGCCAGGCCTTGTCACTTATATGAAGAGGAGTCTGCACTAAGAACTGCCTGAGATCCCTCCTTACATGCAGGATGAGCACAAGCAAGTCCTGTCTGTGCTAATAGACTTATTGAACAGCACCACGTACTGGTTTGGAGATGATGATGGAAGAGTTATTTGCACTAAGAATCCCATTTGTGCAAAAATATACTGCACAATATACTGGTTGACATTCTACTTTTAGGCACTTAAAAATATTTATTTTAAAATAGTGACTTGTAAATATATTGTGGGGAAGGGATGATGGCTAAATAATAACACAGTATTTTTAAATGGAAGTTTACTTTCTTGTATAAATGATCACTTTGCACCAATACAAACTAATAAACTCTCTGGTGCATTGTTTACCAATAGGTAATTTTCAGAAGATTATCAGGGAAATTCAAACAGTTCTTATGGTTAAAAATTGGGCTAATTTTGCCCCACCAATCAGATCTTAGCTTTCAAATGTTAAATAAGATCTGAATGGTTGGGGCAAAATAAGCACCATTTTTAACTATAAGAACTTTTATTGAATCTGCCTGAAGTTTCATCTTCCGGTTAGGAAAGGTTTCTTTATGGTGAGAAAGGTGAAACTGCTTCCAGCAGATGTGGTAATGGCAAGATCATTGAATAGCTTTAAAAGTGGGTTAGATAAGTTTCTAAAACTAAAAATATTAAGAATTACTGGTATTAATACATATATTTTAGTTCTGGTTGGTACAGGAATACTATAGAATATTAAGAATTACTGGTATATACATATACTGTAGTTCTGTTGGTACAGGAATACTATAGAATATTAAGAATTACTAGTATTAATACATATACTGTAGTTCTGGTTGGTACGGGGATACTATATAATATTGAGAATTACTGTATTAATACATATACTGTAGTTCTGGTTGGTACAGGAATACTATAGAATATTAGAATTACTAGTATTAATACATATACGGTAGTTCTGGTTGGTACGGGGATACTATATAATATTGAGAATTACTGGTATTAATACATATACTGTAGTTCTGGTTGGTACAGGAATACTATAGAATTAAGAATTACTAGTATTTTACATATATATACTAGATCTGGTGGGTACAGGGATATTGTATAATATTGAGAACTACAGTATATATTTAATACCAGTATTCTCAATATTATATATACTGTAGTTCTGGTTGGTACAGGGATATTATATAATATTGAGAATAACTGGTATTATATACTGTAGTTCTGGTTGGTACAGGGATACTATATAATATTGAGAATTACTGGTATTAATACTTACTGTAGTTCTGGTTGGTACAGAGATACTATATAATATTGAGAATTACTGGTATTAATACATATACTGTAGTTCTGGTTGGTACGGGGATACTATATATATTGAGAATTACTGGTATTAATACATATACTGTAGTTCTGGTTGGTACAGGGATACTATATAATATTGAGAATTACTGGTATTCATACTATACTGTACTTCTGGTTGGTACGGATACTATATAATATTGAGAATTACTGGTATTCATACATATACTGTAGTTCTGGTTGGTACGGGGATACTATATAATATTGAGAATTACTGGTATTCATACATATACTGTAGTTCTGGTTGGTACGGGGATACTATATAATATTGAGAATTACTGGTATTCATACATATACTGTAGTTTGGTTGGTACGGGGATACTATATAATATGAGAATTACTGGTATTATACATATACTGTAGTTCTGGTTGGTACAGGGATACTATATAATATTGAGAATTACTGGTATTAATACATATACTGTAGTTCTGGTTGGTACAGGGATACTATATAATATTGAGAATTACTGGTATTCATACATACTGTAGTTCTGGTTTGTACGGGGATACTATAAATATGAGAATTACTGGTATTAATACATATACTGTAGTTCTGGTTGGTACGGGGATACAATATTGAGAATTACTGGTATTAATATATATTCTGGTTGATCCAGGGATCCTTTCCCATGCCATTTGGAATCAGGAAGGAATATTCCCCTCCCCTCTTTTTAGGTTCCTCTAGATCAACTGTTAGTAGGCTTTAAAGGGTGGACACATGCCTTTATTCAACATCAATAATTATGTTAATATCCTTTATAAATCAAAGGTATTTTTGCACTTTCATTTTTGGCATACTTTTTTTTTCATGGAATGAAGTTGATGTACCAGATGCAGACACATACTACTACAGGCATTACTGTTTGAGCTCAAGCAGGAGAGTGCACGGAACTCACAGGCATTACTGTTTGAGGCTCAAGCAGGAGAGTGCAGGGAACTCACAGGCATTACTGTTTGAGGCTCAAGCAGGAGAGTGCACACGCCACAGCATTACTGTTTGAGGCTCATGCGAGAAAGCAGAGGAAATCTCAGAGGGGCGGAGCTTAACTTCAGCAACCAGTAACAAGATGTCAGCAACTTCCAAGGCATAGGGAAAAAAATATGGCAACGGTATTTTAAAGCTGCAGCTACCAAATGAACATAACTTGATTTACAGTTCACTTATCCTTTAAAGTAATGGAAGAACTTATAAACCAAAGTAATTTTAATTTTCAAATAGACCCTAATAAGCTCTGATCCTAAAGGATGGGTAAGAGTGGTCCATATTAGATATTGCTAAGTTGGCCCAAAATTATGCAAGTATTGTGAGATGATGTAAAAATCACTAAGGGGGAGTGTCGGAGCCGAATTTAAAGATTGCCACCATTTTGAGGTCCCTCTGGGGAATATTGGTGGGTAGAGGGTCTAATATCCCCAAATTAGAAATACCAAATGATGTGTAACTTACAGTAAATTGAGAAATGTGACGTATATTCCATGATTAATATGTAATGACATTGATATGCCTTGAAATATAATCCAATCATGTATCAGCACCAAATGTACTGGCCCAGAAATGTTGTAATGTCCTGAAAGTTGCCTATATAAACCTAAGCCCTAAGCTGAAAAAGCAGAACTGTTCTGAAGCTTGCTAGATTATCTTTATCTTGTGTGAGTATTATTTCCAATAAACATTATCTTATTTGAGCACAATTTGGAAAATGTGTGCCTGAGTATTATTTGGGGCATTATCCCCACTGGGAACAGTAAGTGGTGCGTACACTGACAATTCACCAGTTTTTGTTTTAGGGTGAACAGGTCTGATTCAGATCAGACCACTAACTTTTATTTATATACCTAATAAGAGAATTCTACATGGCTACATATCGGCACTTACCGTAATCATATTATTAGCAGCTTCTTCTGCTCCAAAAATTAAACCTCATTTATAACCACTGCCAACTGCTAGGTTAAATCAAGCTAAATCTTTCATCACAGTATACCCATAACCTAATATTGGGACCTGTATGACCAAAATGATCCAAAGTTTACTGTTTGACTGATTAACAATGAACTAAAGCAAAGGAAAAAATCCCAACCATATACTATTTCATGTCAAAAAAATACAAGCAAGCAGACAAGATTTCCAACCTTCCCCCCAAAAAACCCTTAAGATGAAAACCTCATGATTTTGATGCAAAATAAAATGTACACAAAAGGCTATGGATATGCTCTGTATATCGTATATACTCGAGTATAAATGGAGATATTTTACCTTAAAAGCATCCTGAAAGTCCTCCCTCGGTTTATACTCGGGTCTGTGCTGACTGGATGCTGCTGGACAAAAACACATAGCCCTGGGAAAACAAAGCGTACCCTATAACACAGAGAATCCTTTTGATTTCAGTGGGTTAGGCAATTGTTGTCTTGTTCACTCAGATCAGCCCAGACTGCAAGGAAAAAAAAAACAAATCTAAGTGTTCAGGCTGCACAGAAAGTTATGCAGGGCACGGCGGTGTATGGGACTTTCTATGGGGCGGTGTATGGGACTTTCTATAGGACTGTCTGTGGAACTATGGGGCTGCCTATGCAAGAAAGTCAACCCTTGGTTTATACTCGAGTCATCAGTTTTCCTAGTTTATCAGTATACTCTAGTATATAATGTACTAATATATCCCGCTTCCTAACAAATTCACACAAGTGCTGCCCATACACTTATATCGTGTCAGTTAGATTTGAGTTCAAATCTAATATCTAAGAAAAATGGTTTTTTACCTCCTGATGTTACAGTTCATTTGCATGAAAAGGATTGAGCCAGGCAGCTGTCCAAATGTCAGAAGGGGAGTTTCCTAGTGTATGGCTAGCATAATATGTCAACGAACTAAGAGATGAAATCCTGAAGAGGGTATAATCCAAATACTAAGTAACAGACAGTTTTCCCATTTAGCCAATAACGCACAAAGATGAAAGTCACTCTGTCCCAGCAGGTGGGTGCAGACACCTTGAATAGTCCTGCGTTGGGAACCGGAAAATCCAATAAAGTACAACACAGAGGGTCGCACCCCAAAGTAGTATTTAGTTTTTTGTGAACCACACATCACACGTAACAACGTTTCGGTGGATAACCCCTGAAACTTTGAGTAACGTGTGATGTGTGGTTCACAATAAATTAAATAATACTTTGGGGTGCGACCCTCTGTGTGATACTTTATTGATTTTCCCATTATAACAAATCTGGCATGATATAAAAAAATAAATAAACCGAGAACTTTTTAGACCATTAAACTCTAATTTAGTTACATTTAAAGACATTTTATTAGAAATCATGCAAACTTTTTTTTTTTTAACATATAAAAAAATACAAGTGCAATAAGAGCGGTTGGTTGGTGCAAACCGTGAGCAGCAAAATATTATCTTCCAACCAGGGAACAAAATGCAGAACATCAGGTCAACCCCCACTTCTATTCATGGGCTCCAATCTCTCACGACAGATCGAAACCTTTGATTCTAAACACTTCTTGTAGTTTTGCCTTAATCTTTGTCAGAACACCTAAAGAGCCATTTATTTACATATCGACATTCTTTTAGTGTCTGTCACACATATAAAATGTTAGTTCAAACCACTACAAAATAGAAGAGATTGAACACATTTATTTTTAACTTCACCTTCAAGAAAAAAAAAACCTTTATTACACTTTCTTAATCCATTTCGACTTAACCTTGGCTAAACTCAGAGAAACAAACTTACATTAAAACATTCTCTTTGCGACTTACATTGCCAGGATGAGATGTAAAATTTCCTGCTGAAACATTAAATCATCCCTCCCCCCTATTCTTTGTGAGGGACCCTCTATCTTTCCTAGAGTTAACATCCATGAACCCCTAAGTCCAGTACAATGGACGAATGGTGAAGCCTCATTGTCTGCAAGAATGGTGTGGATTTATGAATTGGTGTCCACTTCTTTCTCTCGGACTAGAGAGAAAAGATGAATAAAATTCATTTTATTGTATCGTAGCATGATTATCTTTTGTTATACTTGCACACTAATGAGAGCCTCACTCAACTTGACCGAATCCTCCTACCATTTGCTTTCCAAAGATTACCCTACCAAATTAAATTAACGCACATTAAAAAAAATCCCACACAGTCACAATGCTTGATATGTTGATTAGAAGCTGACACTGCACAAGCAGTTAAAGCTCAGTACTAAGGGAGGATAATAAAGGGAACCTTTGTCAAATGGTAGGCACAGGTTTTCAACACTACCACAACAAGTACAGGTTCTACAAGTCTACAGCAAGACGCCTATGTATATATGTGTTGTGTGTGTAGAATTTTATATATACACATTTAATTATTAATATTAAATAATATCACTAGGAACGTTAAGACAACAATGGGGCATGGTGTCAGAGCAATTTTAAATAATATAGTTAGTACTAGTTTTTAACCGCGCCTTTGGCTTTATGATAGGACCAAATTGTCTGTATTTAGGGTCTGAAAATGCTTTTCCCCCTCCCCAGCCACCTCCTTGTAATTCATCATAACATTAGAATGGTCATCAAACTGGATTTGTTCATTAAATACATTTCTAGACAATTGGGCGAGGATACAACATTTAAGGTAGGAAAAATAGAAAAATTTAGAGAAGACACCAGCAGCTAAAATACAAATAACTATTAAACAATTGTTTTTCCTATCCTTATAGAGAAAAAATAAACTGTGCTCCACAGCAAAGCCAGAACCAAGGTTAAGAAAACTAGACTTGGCGGCTTTTACAAAGTGCAGAAATATATCAGATGGGAGCACAAGCCTTGCTGGGAAGGGAAGCAGCGATGAATCCTCGAGAGGACTTTATGGAAGCAACATGAAGATTCTGCAGCGACTGAGATAAATCAGGACCCGCGCAGTCTGAAGTGCTAAGCCACGCAAGATGGGATTTGTAGGATGGATAAGTGCTGCCTGATAGGCTGGGGACACAGGGGTTCCAGTGGAGACATCTTCTCTGTTGTGGTCCATCTTAAGGTAGCAGACTCACAGACACCACAGTGGCAGCTCTCAATCTGCAGTAAAACAGTGTGGCAGAATTTCGGAGGTGGGTGGAAACACAATGGAAGGAGACAAGACACACGTTTTACAGGGAGGAATTGACAATGTAGGGAATGGATGACGACACCACAAATTCATCGTTAGATGCCTGGAAAAAAAAGGCACTTGCTTTACAGCTGAAACAAGTAAACAAGTAAATCCTTACTTTTGCTGTATTAGCACTATTTGCACAATTTTTAGTGACTACGCTATCTCTACACTGTGTCACTTTATTTTGTATAATCTTAATGTGGGAGGAGATTGAGCCTCATACTTTAAGTGCATTACTGTTGAGACGGAAGTAATACCATCATTGTGGAGTGATGAACTTCAGAGGCTTGAAGATCGTAAAAGCTACGGGGAGTTACCTCGCCAAAGCAGGATGAGTAGCCACCGTGTATCTTGATCTCAATACAGCTGTACATCCCAGGATCCATTCTTGCCTGTATTTGCACATAGCTTCATGTTATTTGAACTTTAATTTTACAGTGACATTTTACCTCCCGGCAACCATCACCTTAGTCAAAGAACATGGAGCCGTGGACCATCTATAAAGACCTTTTAATATAGTATTTATGTACTGGGGACGCCCAGTGCTCTATATTAGTAGTGTGATTTTGTCCTTTATGGGGGATGGGGATTGTATATTTTTGTGTGGGGTGATATGTCTGTTCTGTGCCAATAAATTCATTGAATACCAAGTGTGAGATTGCTTGTAGGGATACTTGGGAAGCCTTCTTCCTACTCTGGTTTTTGTTAGTATTTCATTTTGATCCCTTGCACCACCTGAATGTAATTTTCAGGTAAAACATATCCTATATAACACGGTAGTGCATTTAATATTAGGTATATTTTTACAAGCAAAAACCTACCAGTCTCTTGAATTAATGCTTGTGAAGGTTCTCATTCATTCAGGTCATGGTATATCTGTTGTATTCAATTAGATCAACTGACTTGAAGTTTAGTTCTTGAAGACGTTTCGCTAGTCATCCACGACTGAATCTCAATTCGAATGACTTGTACAAGAATCTGTGGCAATTATGTACCCTGGAAAATCTCAATTAGCATATCACAGCCAGGTGTTAAGGGCGTGATTGGATAGTGGCTAGAGGTGTTATAGGAAACGCCCAGGGTAAGGTGTTTAAAACAGCATTGTACATGGGCAGCAGATGGTGTTGAACCCCCCACCTCTATTTAGGCTTGGTTTCTTTATTTTCACATAAATGGCCTCGACACCTCTCTTGAACCAGTCACGTTCCTTTTCCAATATGTTAACATTACAATCTTCAAAGGAATGTCCTTTATCCTTAGATGCAGGTACAAGCTGAGTCTTGACCCGACTCAGAGCATTGGCTCTTCTGTGCTGGGCCTATACGTTGATGCAGTTGCTGTTTGGTCTCCCCACATACAAATCAGAGAATTCTTCACTGCACTGCACTGCGTATATGATGCCGCTTTTCTTGTGTTTCGGTATGGGTCTTTCTGATGTACCAATTGCTGCCTCAGTGTGTTGTTCGGTTTAAAGCAGACAGGGATACGGTGTTTTTTGAAATTCTTCTTAATTTCTCGGAGACCCCTGCTACATATGGGTGACCATGTTCTTCCTCCTGTCTTGCTTTTCCCTTCACTGTTGTTATACGTGTTTCTTTTCTTTCCTTCTACTTCTTAGACAAAGGCCCAGTCTGATATCCACAAGTTTTAAGGGCTCCTCTGAGAGGTTTCATTTCTTTAGCCTTCACCTCTGTGCTAGTGGGGATGTGCTCAGCTCTGTGACACCCAGCTTGTGATCTAAGGGTGGTGGGAGTCAAACATCAAATACTGATCTTGTGTGTGTTGTTCTGTAAACCTCTACTTCCAGTTTACCATTCTCCTTGACTTCTACCAAGCAGTCCAGAAAGCCAGTTTGTTGTTTTGTACCTCTTCCCTTGTGAATTTAATGTTTTGGTCCACCGCATTAATGTGTTCTGTGAAAGCTTGTACTTCCTTCTGGTGGATTTTAACCCAGGTGTCATCAACATATCTGAACCATGGCTGGGCGCTATGCCCTTAAAGGTATTAAGCGCCTGTTTTTTTTCTACCTCCTCCATGTAAAGTTGGCCACAATGGTGAAACTGGAGATCCCATAGCACATCCGTGTTTTTGCTTATAGAACTTATCCCTGTATTTGAAATAGGTGGTATTCAGCACAAGTCCAGTAAGGAACACACCTGTTCTGGGTGAGATAAGTTCTGCTGGTAAGAGTGCTGTCTTGGCCTAGCCGTTTTCTCACCATGGATCATTCTGAATTGAGAGCCATCGGATGACCAGCGAAACGTCTTCAAGAACTAAACTTCAAGTCCAGTTGATCTAAATAAATACAACAGATACTCTTGAATTAATGTTTGTATGGAAATTTCAGTCAGGTAAATTAGAGACCAGCTTTACTTTTTTCTTAAAAGTACCAGAGCGAAAACTTATCCAGTTGAAACTGCATGATAGCGCAGTTTAGAAATTACCCCTCCCCTTTAACAACTCCGAAACAAACATATGTAGGGGTGTGTGAAGTTAATGTGCTTCATGAAAAATGTCGTATCTCCTGCATATTTTTTAACATTACAAAACATTAAGAAATTGGGGTGGGGTTGATTAAGTGCACATGAAATATTATCATACAATGACAATATATGAGGTGTATTTAAATATTAAGGAATTAAAATCTGAATACTGGACTAAGAACAGGGTTTACAGAGATTCTTTGGCACTAAGACCACTAGAGTCCGTAAACACGTACGATGCCATGGACAGGGCCTATTCACCCGTCCTGCCTCGTCCGTGGCGTTGGACGCGTGTACGAGGCTTAGCAAATGCCCTTACTTGTTTCTGGTATGAGAGTATTCAAGCTTTCCCTTTGACTGTCTCCCTCTGCTGGGCTTCTCTCGTCCATATCCATTTTCCTTTCTTTCATGCCTTGGGTCATCTGTAGGTGTTACTATGTCTCCATTCTCAGAAGGTTGGACCTGTTCACTGTCGTCTTGACTTTCTTCCTTCTGTACAATAATATCAAAAGAACAGAATAAAAAAGATTTTGTTAACCAGGTCTTTGTGTTTTTATTTTTTAACAGTTTATCAGAACTTTAAGTGTTTCAAAGGGCTCTATACTGAAAAAAATTTAGATTTTTGTTGATTTGACCCCTATTTTTTTTTTTTTTTAGATCTAAAGCATTTTGCATTTCAGCGGTCAATCAAGTTATCATAAACTTAAATGAATGGTGACAGCTTTTGATAGTTGGTTTGCTTGATTTCACGAAGTCAGGTCAGATGGAAGTGTGACTGGTTAGAAAAAGGGAGGAGGGTATTTACTCAACAAGTGCTGTATTGAAGACATGCAGCAAAACACACCTCTTACTATAATTCAATTTTTCCATGATGTAAAGCTGAGCTCTTAGGCTTGGGCACACACAAGCAGTTTATTTTGGTGTACCAACCATATTTTCCATATATTGGTCGGTCGGCCTGAAATATCTGCTTTTATTTCTCACTCTTCCCATGTATGTAAAGCAGGGCTGATCGCATTTTGAGTGATCCGATAAATTGGATCGCTCAATGGGGTCTTTCAATTTATAGGGGTCAAGAGAAACATTTTCAGACGACCCCATCTTCAGTCCCCACCTCTGGGAAAGATCAGAGCCTCATGGTGGGGGAATTTCGAGTGGATTTTAGATAGAGTGCAACGAACGTACTGTAAATCCAATCTGAATAACAGCTCCCAGGTATTGGCTAACTATAGTTCTGTATTGTCTATATTTAGAATTATCTTGCTTTTATATTCTATTTGGTTCCAGGGGGCAGGGAATTTATAAGGAACTAGTGAAAGTTACCAGGCTTTTTAATGTTTAAAGGAAAGATTAAATTCTTTCCCCTACCTCTCCAAATGAGACTACCCAGGATGAGGACCTAAAACACTAGGTCCCCACACCGGGGTTTACCTTGTAACTCTTGCACCTGCTTTGAATTTACAATACTTGCTTTGAATACATGGCCCATCGGTAAGCACACTTTACTAAAAGTGCCTGTTCCCACTGGCCATGCACAGGGGTGGAAGTTGTGTACTTACTTTGACATTAGCCTGTTGTTCTCCTTTGGCATCTCCTGCTGTTTGGAATTCCCAGTATTTGTTTCTCCTCCTAATAAAAGCAAACACACAGGCGTTAGTCCATTTCAAGAACTGTTGATGTGAGACAGGAGCTTAACATTCCTCTTTTCCCCATACCAACGCCTGTCTTACGACCATATGCAAATAATGCATGTCAAACAAGCTTAGTGGCATACAAAATTTCTGTTATGCTTTATTGAACAACAAAAAAAAAATCTGTTATGCTGGGTATACATTACTTAAAGTCCTTTGCAGACGTTCTGACATTGCCTGTGTATATACCTGGTTTGTGCTTAATAGTGGCTTTTGAGCCACATTTGGAAGAAACTTTTGACACATCATCTTCTTATTAATGACGTGACCTGAAATAAAGAGGACTGTTTATTTTGAATTCTCCTTTAAACGTTATACATATTCTCTTAAAGAACATGTCCACCCCTCCCACATATGCAGATTTTTATGACCCCTCCCCCAAACCCAAAGACATTCCTGAGCCAGATCTTTTTACTATGATCACACCCCTCATGTGCAGCTCCTCTTAAGCTAGCACATGCCTAGAGAAGGTAACTTGGGGAGCAGCAGTCTGTCATGGGCCGTGATATCCAAGGTAAGTATGTGTTCTCCCGCACCACCCTTAATCTTCAAGATATATATTGGCTGGGTACTCGCCATCGTGTCATGACCAATGACCAAACTTCACAATAAAAAACAAAGCGATGGTGCACTCCCAACTTAAACAAACTTGTGTGCTTTTTCACATGTGTTGTTTCGATATCATTGTATTCTCATCAGACACATCACGCAATTTGTTCAATTCTAGAGTGCACTATTGCTTGTTTTTTTACTGGACGTGATATTCGTTGTCATGGCCATGAAAGTTCTGTAACCAAAGAACAGGAAGATGGCAGAAAGGGGCGACGTACATGGGGAGGAAGATCTGGAACGCCTGCTGGTGGGTAAGTACTGCAGATTGGGGTTTGGAGGGGGGAGGAAGCCAAGACTAAATTTTCATTTGGGGTGGACATGCTCTTCAAAGTTACACTCGGCATATCAAAATATATAAATCTTGCTTATTGGAAATGGCCATATTAAAAAACTGCGTAAGAGTCAGCTCCCTCCTTTGTGGACAGTTGTGGAAGGTTGAGCCAGCTATAAAGATAATAACTCTTCAATCGAGAAGATAAATAACTCTTCCAATATTTTGAAGCCACAAGAATTACCCCAAATTACAAGTTCTAGTCTAAAACTGTGTTCGGAAACCGAATTGGATTTTATTAATATTTTTATTTTGAGCTTGAAGTGCAGTACACAGCTATGTATAGAGTTACTACCACTAAAAAAATGGCTACACAAAACAACAATAGCACATTGTCGATTTATTATACATACTTTGGATTTTGAATGGATCTGTCAGTATGATATGAAGGTTAGCATGACTACATGTGATGGCTTAAAGGGCATGGTTAATCACCGCCCAAACTACAGAAATCTAACAGACGTAGGTCTAATCGTTATGCAGAAAATAATGCTCTCCCCTTCCTCTGCTCTCAAAATGTTTCTGCCCCCAAGCATTCAAATGGTGAGATGAGGCAGCTAGGGAATGGCATTCCGTCACTGGTTGTGATGTCATCTGTTAAATCCATGACTAAATCCTCGTACACAATGTCCAATCTTGGCACCGACCCATGAGCACCTTCATGCAAAAGATGAATGGCCATTTCAACCAATAATCGCACGGGGGGGTTACAGAATGCATACACACGTGCGATTATCACCATAAACAGACGTTTGTCGTTGTCGGTGGCTAAGATAGGACCATGCGTACAAGCCTTTACAGCTGCTAACTGGAAGAATCAGGAATCGAGAGAGAGAGGTAACCGAACATCAGGGAGCATTTAGGTTAGACTTGCATCTCTCAGATTTGTACCTATGGCAAGTTTTAGGGTTTACATATATATCCATAGATTATATACAAATAAATATAAGTTTTTGCTTGTCAGTCATATTCATTAGAGACAAAGCAATACATAAATTGCACATACTATCGGTTTATTGCATTGGTGTGCAAAAACCCCAAAACCCTACTTTTATTGTGCTAGTGACTCTATACATTTCCCTTATGGTCTGGTAAATATACAGCAATTAGTAGTACTATAAAGTAATCTGTGCAAGGAAAGAGGAAAGGTTAAGAAGTGAAGTTGGTAGTGCAGGAAAGAGAGAGGCACCCAAAGCTGACAGAGCCATGATCAGGTTCAGTATCTTTCTACTCACGTTGGCACTGGCAGGTTTTGGGTGCCGGATGCCTGTGGGCGGGTACTGCCAGCTGCTGGTTTGTGGCATTGTAGCCTAAAAACGATACCATTTAGTGGTTTTCTGCTTTAAAGCATATCAAAGAAAGCTGCATATAGCTACAGGCCATTTTATTTATGTTAACTACCTATGTGAAACCAGCACCCCAAACACCCACAAATGTCTAACACATCCAAAACGGCCTTGGACAGAAATCAGAATTTTCCTCCCCTTTATGCAATGCTTAAATGGAACCATCCCACTTAAATTAGAATATGTATCCATTGTGTGTAGTACTTTTAAGAACAGCTGTTCTGACAGTGATCCTATGGGAAACTATACTTGCGCAATAGCCGATGGCACTCTGGCTCCCTCCCCCAGTACTGCATGAGTATAGTATCCCTTTAAAACACACTTTAATTATTCAATTGTTAAATCATTAGAAAATGTGTAATCATTTGTATAAATGCAGAGTTCTGTGTCTGCGTACAGATTACATCCTCAGAAGCTTCTTTTATAATGCCTTATACTGATTTTTAGCATAAGTAGCCTACAACATCTAACCATAGCCAATCAAAATATCTTTATAATTGTAAGGAGTTTTTAATGGGTCAAAACTCGATTCCTGCTCAACAGACTGCTCACCAAATTCCAGTAGTTTCGTAAATTGAAGGTGATCGACCAAGCTAGAAATTGCTAACACATTTCTATGCTCACTAAATACTACACTCTATACTAGGTATAATTTCTAAAGGGCATCTACATCAAAGAATTGAAAGTCCCCATAGATTTCTAGCGTTTAAAGGGCATGTCCACCCTTAAGTTCTACATTGCATTTACCAGTATTTTTAGGTGTAGTTTCTCTCTAGCTGTTGTCAGTCCCTTTTTTCCTTAAGGGCTGTCCACCCCAAAAACTATAATCCCCCCAACTACTGGCCCCACCATGTAGTGTAGTTTAATCCTTACCTACATCCCAGCTCCATAAGGTTCTCCTGTAGTCCCCCCCCCCAAAGTCCCAAAAACTGCCCACCAGGAGGCTAGCAGAGTCCATATAGGACTCTGCTTCCTACCTGGCCTCCGGGAGAAGTTTGGCATGTGTACTGCAGCCCTTCTCCCACTCCCTCCCTCTCCGGATTCCCTCCCCCTAGCGTTAATCCCATTTAATATAGCCTTCCTCCTGGTCCCCCGCCCCAACCGCATAATTTTTTTTAAGAAAGCTCCCAAACTCTTACTTCTCCCCTCCTTTTCCTCCGCCGCGCTCCCGGCCCTCTGCTTGCGAGAAATGCAAGCAGAGGGGCGGGACCGGCACGTAGAGAGGTGGTTGATGGCTCGTTTTAAAGGTAGGAAAATTGTGTTTTCTTTCAACTCAACTTGTTTGGAGACCACAGTTCCCCTTTAATAAATACAGTGTACAACAAAAAGTGATTACCGCTGCATTATTGGTTGCTTCATATAACTGCAATCAGACTTCTTTTGATAAAAACATCTTTTATTTGCATCGTTTTAAAAACATCGCCAAAGCCAGGAACGGTTTGCAGGTATGTCCTACGTGTTTCAGGCTGGGGTTCATTACACAAATTAAAGGGCATGTCCACCCTTAAAAATAGTTTTTTGATATGCTGCTCCCCAACCATGTCCTGGTAGCCCCAACCGCATGGTTAGTATTTTCCAAAAGCTCCCCAATGGGGGGGATTATAGTTTTGGGGGTGGACATGCCCTTTAACAATAAGTACACAATGGAAAAAAAGACCCCTACAATAGTTAAAAACGCCCTGAAGAAGTCACTTGAGTGACGAAACGCGCGTAGCTGGTGAGACGCTTCTATACGTTACAGTTTAGTAATAGGAATTTCAAACTGCTGCTTACCTGGTGGTAATTATATCGGAATCTGTGAGGTTTGACATCTGCTTGATATTTGTAGTCAATCATTTGTACAATCTGGATGTAATCCAGCTACGTCAGTTTTTATTCCATCTAAATTTTGGAATACCCACGGACGATTCTCGCCGGGGGTTGTTGCTGGCTCACAAATTGAGCGTGTGTACAAACCTTTAGTGTTGCTTAGACGGGAACCAGATTGAGAGAGACATTGTATCCAGCACGAGCCTATTGTGTATCTACCGGTGGTCACTGTTTGCAGTTTAGGGTTATCTCTTTTTTTACTTTTGTAGGGGTCTTTTTTTTCTATTGTGTATTTATTGTTATTTTGTATAATAAACCTAACTCGGTATAAGATATTCCCGTTTATGATGTATATTTGAATCAATGTACTTAGCTGTTTTATTGTGTTTGTGATTGGATGCTGTGCTATTTGAGCTTCTTGTTCCCAGGATAGGTGCTGTCTATACCACAGTGCCCTGTTATCATTTTGTATATTATGCTTTTTGCTCTTAGCATTACCTATAATTTGTAAGGTGAGACATCGTGACACTGATTGTTATATGGGAAGTGCTGTCCTTTGATCTATATTTGCTGGAAAGTGGAATTCACCTATTCATGAATCTGTACTATTTTAGTGAACTCATAGTTAGTTACAATCCTCCACACACAGTCACATGAATAACAAATGAAGAGCAATTCTGCCAATCACTAGACAGCATGAAGCCCACCTACCCACTGCCATTAAATGCTGTTATATGTAGCTAGGTAACTGTGGCCTCTGAACAAGTTGTTTTACTAAAAGTCTGCACTCTAACCTTAATGAGCCCCAGGTCACATTTCTTCCGGCAGTCGTTTAGAAAGTGGTTAACACTGTTTTCAGTGGGGCATTAACCCTTTCACTGCCAGGAGATTTTCATTTTTTTTTGCGTTAACTGCCAGAAGAATTTTCATGATTTTGCCCTCAATCGCTTTAGACTAATTTTACAGTAGGAAACCTTGCAGTAAATCAGGAATATTATACAATTTTTTTTGGGGATCATTCCCAAAGATGATCATCAAATCATCTTAGGGAATGATACCGAACTTGGAATACGGGCATAAATGCCCGTTTTCCCATTCGAAATCCGATCGGAAAAATCACTTCCCGGAAATCATTTTCCAGGAAGTGATTTTTCATTCATTGCCAAAGATCAATAATTTGGTGATCAGAAGTGATCACCAAATTTTGATCTCTGTCCCCATTTTTTTTCTAAGTCTTCGCTAAGTAGCAAAGACTTAGAAAAAATCCTATTTGTGAATGGAACTTTGAGTTCCATTCACAAAATGTATAGAAAAGCTGGCAGCTTGACAGCTTTTGCTATACCAGGGACTGCAGCATAATCTAAATGCAGTACCTCCACTAGACCACTAGGTGTCAGTCTTGCACCACTCTATGGGAAGACCCCGGTGAAGGAGGAAGTTCTGTGAGTCACCGGGGTCTCCCTTTCAGTCTTTGAAGAGCTCCTCCTCACTTCCTCCTCGTGGGACCGGCTGACTCAGGAAAAGGTAGGGATATCTCCTGATCCCCCCCTCGAATTTGCACCAAACTGAGGGGGGGTCGAGGGGGCTAGGGGGGCAGTTGAATGCTGCCCCCCGATCGGCCCTAGCAGGGGGGGAAAAATTTTTGGGAGGGGGGAAGCCACAGATCGTATATTCACGATCTGTGGCAGTTTGAGCATTCACTGCACAGATCGTGAATATACGATCTGTGGCAGGGAAAGGGTTAAGGACCATTTTTTCTAAAGCTTCAGTATCTTATTCTACTAGTAAATCTGCTGTGTACAAACATGTAAGTAATGTACAACATTACTGTAAAAATATGTATTGAAATAATAATAATAATTATTAACTGTTTACCTTTGCATTAGGTCAATGGGAAATACCATGTTGTAATGCAGTAGAAGTGTGTGTTGCATTTACTGATTCAGTTATAAAGGGTGACATGTCACAAATAGATGTACGGAAAAGAGGCTACAACTATTAACAAGGAATTTATAGATGTACCCTATATCTAGCTGTGCTACATGGTACAATTGCATCAATCAAACTACCAGTCAAAGAGATTGGTATGTGGGTGGGGCCTTTCATTAAAAGAGGCGTGTCATTTTTTTTACCCTTTGTAATTATGACACATTTAGCAATTAACTTCTGGCTGTTATTTTTTATGGATACTATTTACTTGATGCTGCTAAAAATACACAAGCAGGGAGATTCAATAAAAGTTCTTATAGTTAAAAATGGTGCTAATTTTGCCCCAACCAATCAGATCTTATTTAACATTTGAAAGCTAACATCTGATTGGTTGGGGCAAAATTAGCACCATTTTTAAGGTAAAGTACTTTTATTGAATCTCCCTGTAGGTCTCCTAGAATTACATAACTATGTTGTTTTAGGAATAATTTACATCACATAGTTTATAGTAGTTTATAGTATTTGAGGTTGAATAAAGACATACGTCCATCCAGTCCAACCCATCTAGCAATAACCTCATTTCCTGCCTAACTGTTGATCCAGAGGAAGGCAAAAAAAAAAAAAAAACACCAAATTTATGAAGGGGGAAAAAAATTCCTTCCTGACTCCAAGTGGCAATCGGAAATTTCCCTGGATCAACTCTACTTTATGTATCAATACCAGTAACTTGTAACATTCCTTGTTTGCAGAAACACATCCAGCTTTTTAAAAAACTGACCAATGAACCTGCCATAACAAAGTCCACTGGAAGACAGTTCCATAGCTTTAGCGTTCTCACAGTGAAAAACCCTTTTCTGAACTTGAAGCCTAAACCTTTTTTCTTCAAGTCTTAAGGGATGTCCTCGTGTCCTCTGACATGTTCTATTGGTGAACAATGCCCCAGATAGTTTATTGTATGGCCCCTTTAATGTATTTATACTCAGTAATCATATCCCCACGCAAATGCCTTTTCTCCAGCATACATAATTGTAACAATTCCAGTCTCTCTTCATATTCAAGCTTACCCAATCCCCTTATTAATGTAGTTGCCCTTCTCTGAACCCTTTCCATTTCAAAGATGTCTTTATTATACACAGGATTCCAAAATGTCACTGCATATTCCAAATGAGGCCTTACCAGTGCTTTGTAAAGAGGGAGAATTACATTTTCCTCCCTTGAATCCATACCTCTTTTTATAAAAGACAATACCATGCTGGCTCTGGCTGTTGCCGCCTGGCACTGCTTGCTTCCTTTAAGTTTGTTATCCACTAAAACTCCAAGATCCCTTTCCAACAGGGATTCACTTAACACAGAATCATTTATAGTATAAGTAGCACAAGGATTTTTAAGTCCAAAATGCATCACCTTACATTTATCAACATTGAATTTCATCTGCCACTTAGCAGCCCAATGTGACAATCTATCTAGATCCCCCTATAACGATTGCACATCCTCTGAAGTTTTTAATGGTCGACAAAGTTTTGTGTCGTCAGCAAACTCAGAAACCTTGCTGACAATACCCACTTCCAAATCATTAATAAATAGATTAAATAGAAGCGGCCCCAACACAGAACCCTGTGGCACCCCACTTAGCACTTTAGTCCATAATGATGAAGCCCCATTTACAACTACTCTCTGCATCCTATTCATTAACCAATTTTCTATCCATGTACAAATGTGACTCCCCAGACCATCAGACCATAGCTTATACATTAGTCGCCTATGGGGGACTGTATCAAAAGCCTTTGCAAAATCCAAGTAAACTACATCTACTGCTATGCCAGAGTCTAAATTTCTACTTCCTTCCTCATAAAAGCCAAGCAAGTTAGTTTGACAAGATCTATTCCTCCTAAATCCATGCTGGTTACTACTTATAATGTCAGTCCTTGAAACATACTCTAGAACATGTTCCCTTATTAAACTTTCCAGGATCTTCCCCACCACTGAAGTTAAACTTACAGGCCTGTAATTACCCGGCTGTGAACGACTACCCTTTTTGAATATTGGAATAACATCAGCCTTTTTCCAATCCAGAGGCACACCACTGGACGGGGGAATCTGCAAAATAAGAAACAATGGACTAGATAAACTGAACTTACCGTAGCTCCCCTAAGAACCCGAGGATGTATTTTATCCGGTCCAGGAGATTTATTAAAGGGTATCTCCACTCGTTTTTATAAGTTTTGGTAATCCAGTTCTATTGAAGAACGGAAGGTAAAGGAGCTGTGCCTTACCTTCCGTTCTTCAGTAGAACACACAGGAGCCAGGAGAGAAGGTAAGAACTTACTCGCTCCCCCGGCGCGTAATCTGACGGTCCGACGGACCTTGTCTTCTATGCGCATGCGCAATCTATGCGCATAGAAGACAAGGTCCGTCGGGACCTGTCAGACTGCACCAGGGGAGCGAGCGAGCGGATAATTTTTCTTACCTTCTCTCCTGGCTTCTGTGTGTTCTATTGAAGAACGGAAGGTAAGGCACAGCTCCTTTACCTCCGTTCTTCAATAGAACTGGATTACCAAAACTTATAAAAACGAGTGGAGATACACTTTAGTATTAACCTTATTTAGTTCTTTCTGTACCATATCCTCAGTTAACCAAAGTGCACTTAAATCTTTTATACCATTATTGCTTTGTTCAGCTATCCTAACTTCATTATTAATTTTAGCTAGTTTGATTGCTTTCTTACACTCCTTGTTACAGTATTTGTAATCCCTAAAGGCTCTTTCCGTTCCCTCGGCCTTAAAGGTTTTAAATGCCTTTTTTTTCCTTTCCATTTGCCTCTTTACATCAGAATTCAGCCACATGGGCGCGGATTTATTTTTTTTTACGTTTATTTCTTAAAGGGCAACTATAGTGAAAAAAAAACTTTGTCTCTATACAATGTATAGATCACCTTAGTATAGCTGCCTTACTTTCATGTTTCTGTGTGGCTTCGTTTCTTCACACTGGCAGAAGTTTGTACCAAGCTGTGTAGTCCCCCTCCCCTCTCTGTCTACTCCCCCTCAAGCAGTGACGTGCTGTATACAGAGTCCGAGCATTGTCAGTTGAAAGGACTTTAAAGGAACACTAAACTCTTAAAAATGACTATGTGGCATCCGTTTCTATTATCACAGGAGGGGAGAACGTTATTCTCCCCTCCCTGTAATAATAGGACGCTCGGGGGACCTGGAACTACCACGTACCCGCCGCTCCACTCGCAGCCGCTCAGTCTCTGAACAGCTGTTCTCTCCCGATCGCGCGCCCTATCTTTTGAATTGGCGCGCATGCGCCTAAGATAGGGCGCGTGGTCGGGACAGAGCGGCTGTCAGTGACTGAGCGGCTGCGAGTGGAGCGGCGGGTAAGGTAAGTTCCAGGTCCCCCGAGCGTCCTATTATTCACAGGGAGGGGAGAATCAGCGTTCTCCCCTCCCTGTGAATAATAGAAACGGATGCCACATAGTCATTGTTATGCAGGATTGGAGTTTACAGGTCCTTTAAATGAAGTGCTGACATCCTGTTGACCCCTCCCTTCCAGAGCTAGACTGCACACAATCAAAGTGTGGAATAAAGTAGCAATATGCTGAAGGGAGGGGCAGAGGGGGAGAGAGGAGGACAAGTGGTGCTGAGATTCTTTACAAGTAAGTTACTGAACTCTGCCTGTTCTCTAACTTTGCTAATTGTTATTTACTTTTTACCTAAAGTTCATCTCTCCCCCTGCTTAGCTGAGATCATAATCACTGAAGAGAGAGTCAGTGTAACAGCAGCTTGTAGTGAGAGACCTTCACAAACACAGTGACACTGCTTGTTGTCCTGTTACATTTCAGTTGCTTTAGTCTATATATTTCATAGATTGCACTGTGTGTCTTGTTTGGTATATAGTCTGTATTACTGTATTATATATACTGTATTAGTGTTCCATTTGAGTCACTGGTTTTGTATGTATATAAGATTTTTTTTGGGGGGAGGGGCTGTTTTATAGTGTGTTATGCTCATTGCTGGATTAATGGTTTATTGATTGTGTTTAGCACTACAGCATTTGACTATATGTTGCACATGGTACATATAGTGTGGGTGAGAGAGTGTGTGACAGTACTGCAGGGGAGCTTTGGATTGTGTGGGTGTGTGCCTTTGAGTGACAGATGAGGTGTAGCAGCTCCTACAAATCACAGCATATTCAAAGGCTTATATCTCGGGGACTATGTAGAATTTAAAGAAACTAAAGGTACCCTGATGGATGGGATGCCTTATAGGATACATTAGAAGAAATTAAAAAAAAACTATTTTCTCACTATAATTGCCCTTTAAGGATAAAAATTAAATGTGAACTGGCTTAAAATCCCCTTGAACACAGTCCACTTCTGTTCAGTACCTTTACCTGATAATACATTGTCCCAGTTGACATTCTGAAGAGCTGCTTTTAACCTGGAAACATTTGCCTTCCCGAAATTAAGTCTTTGTTAACCCAGCGCACTTTTCCTTTCGATAACAAAGTCCAAACTCCGCTATTTCATGGTAACTATTCCCTAAGCCTCCTGTTACCTTTATATCTATAATGCGCTCCACAATGTTAGATATTACCAGATCCAACAGAGCTCCTTTTCTCGTAGGAACCTCAACCACCTGTGGGAGAAAACTATCCTACAGCAAATTCAGGAACTCATCGGCTTTTTCTGTGATGGCAGTTCCACTCCACAAATCAATTTCAGGGTAATTAAAGTCCCCCACAATGAGCACACTCGCCAAACTTGCAGCCCTTGCCATCTGCATATGAAGTTGACTCACCTCCTCTCTGCTAGCATTTGGCGGCTTATAGCAGACACCAACAATGACATTACCCCCTTTCCTGTTGCCTAATTCCACCCATATTGCCTCCAATATTTTCAGTTATCTCTTCTTTTAAATTTGGCTTCAATTCTTTTTTAACATAAACACATACTCCTCCCCCTTTCCTTTTTTCTCTGTCCTGCCTAAACAAGGCATATCCTTCTAAATTTACTGCCCAGTCCTGAGAACTGTTCAACCACGTTTCAGGGGCTGAACATACGTATGAAGTCCTTTCCTCTCCCTGGCAGGGCTCTACGCATTTCATTTTTAAATAGTAGCAACTTCAAAATAATAGTATTAGTAGAAATAACACATCTTTACATTTCCCTCTTGAAATGTATCTCCTTAATAAAACCGTATTACTAAGTTCAAAACTTTTCTTTTCAGTTTGATCTTTGGTGCACAATGGCGGCAGATGAAGGTCAGACTCTCCATCAGCACAGGGAAGATCCAAAATCGGTAAGGTTTCAAACTATTTTATATTAAGAACAATCAAGCTAATTTCTACCCCGCTACTGGGAATATTTGTTTTTGTTTGTCCCTGTAGAATTGAGTTCACACTATGGAAGCGCCTTAAGTTGGGTACACACTTTAACGATAAATGGACGATTCCGTCGAATTGTCAATGGAATAGCAACCTTTATTGTTACATTGTGTACAGCAGTTCTAAACATTCCCGAGGCCAACAAACATTCACCTTCAGCCTCGGGATCACTCGAAATGCCTGAAAATTTTCCATGGTCTTGGTCGGCTCCCTGTACTAAAGTGTGTGCAGTCCCGAACGTTCTCCCTATACTTTATATCTTAATGATTCTGTCGGTCATCTTTTAAAGACCATTAGTGTGTGCGCCCACACTCAGGGCCTAAATACAATACATTAGAAAAATGCAAGAAATACAGAAGGTTACAGAAAATTACACCCCAAAACATTGACGTTTTTCTGCAACTCTGGCATTTTCTATTGACATGGAGCTACAGCAAATCTAAATTAATAGAGAAAATGTGTCTTTATGATTTTATAAACAGAAGAGCCACAAAGAGAATAATCGAGTGAAGCTGAATAGAAACGTCCTTTTACCGGATAAAACTGTACGCAGTGACGAGGATCCTCCAAGGTAAACGCGTGGATCTGGACGTTGGATATTTTTGCTTCTCCTTTTCTTTTGTATCTTTGTAAATTTAGTGATTGATGAGAGAAAACCAGGTCTTGATACTATAGCTCACAGGAACTACCAAGCTTAGCTAGTTATACTTTACATGCTAGTTCCTAAATGGGAAGTATGTTTAAACATGAAAAGTTAAAATAAGGGCTAGACCACACTTGTGGGTTTTAACACACAATCCAATGGCAAAAGCACACGCTAGTGTTGGCCTTGCTGCACGCACTGCGTGCGCTCCAATAATGCAAGAGTGAGCTGACACACACAGGAAACGCTTGTGATTGTGTGTGTGATTCCAATGTGTTGCAGTGTCGCCTTACGTTGCTTGTCTCTTTTGCTAGCTCTATTGAGAGCTGCACCCCATATGATATCTAAATGTAATGGATAGGATCCTGCACTTCCACTAAACAGTCCTTAGCACATCCAGACTCTTCCAACCCTTACCCCTAAAGGTTTAATAATATCCAATATAGGTAGAAGAATTTTTAAAGATTTGAACACCTTGTAAATGTGAACAAACTTTTATTGAACCATCAACACAACGTGCACAACATTTCGGGGGGCTCCTCACCCTTCCCCAGCACCTGAGGAAGGGGGAGGAGCCCCCCCAAAACGTTGTGAAAATTGTGTTGATGGGGAACAAACTTTTATTGAACATTTACAAAGTGTGTGATCCTTCAAAATTCTTCTACCTATATAGGATCCTGCACACCTAAACCACAATGTAAGACGTGCAAAATGCTGGGTGCTCCGGCACTGTAGCCAACAGTAACAGCATACAAAAGAAAAGCGTAGACTTGATTGGGTGAATCAAGTCTTTATTGTGACGTTTCCGAACTGGGGTGGTTCCTTCCTCAGACAAAACAGTTCTTCCATATGATATCTAGGTACACGAGTTTCATTCACTAGTGATTGTGTGGGGTCACTAGAAACTACATGTGCACACATCGGGGTGGTACAGAAGGTACACTGGGCCTGAGCATCCTAGGGGCCCAAAGGTTTTGGGTGGGCTCTATAGGCCTTTCCACTTCCTGTCCTGATCTCCAGCTTGAAAGCTCTAAACACTCGCACTGCCGGTAATAGCAACATTGTATCTTCTGTATCAGGTGCTGACCTTGCTATTACCGGTGGCTCTGGGAGCTGCTTTACTTCAGCAGAAGTGTTAGAGGCTTCTATTCTGTACCTGCTTTGTGTCTTCTGTCTGTAAGTAAGTTTGGGGCACTTAAACTTTATGTAACAGTCACTGCGGGCATACTTGTGTACCAGTCACTGCGGGCATACTTGTGTACCAGTCCCTGTGGGCCAACACTTTTGGTTTCCAAGTGTCTGGATTTAGCAACTTTCCATTTTCAGTATATTTCTGTATCCACAAAACCTTAACTAGTGCATCCAGTTCCTTCCTTGTTGAGCAGGTGACCCTCATAAAACACAATTTCTCACTAAACTTGGTGTTACTATGTTCTCTGAATTAATTTGGATACAACCGTATTGTACCAGATTACTGCTTTATGGAATCATTTATGGGTATCATGGCACTCTTTGGGTTACTCTGGTGCTGTGGCACAAAGCAGACAATGCATCTACTTTCTTTAAAGGGCATAAAATAAATTTAATTTATTGTAGGGCTTCCTCCCCCAGCCCCAACCGCTATAATAGAATTTTCAGTAAGTCCCCTGATCTTTACTTACCTTCCCTCTTTCCATGAAATTGCAAGCAGGGGGCCAGGCCGGCAGCCGCGTCCCTGATTGGCTGAGAGGCAGCCAATCACGGATGCGGCTGCTGGCTGCACACAACGCCGGGGGGAGAGAGGGAAGGTAAGTAGAGTTCAGGGAACTTTCTGATAAATCCATTATAGCAGTTGGGGCTGGGGGAGGGAGACCTACTATATAACCAAGGGGATTTACATTAGTGGGGGAGAGAGCAAAACGGGAGGGAGAGGGAGGGGTAAACTGCACATGGCAATATTCTCCCGGAGGAGAGACAGGAGGCAGAGTCCTATATGGGCTCTGCTAGGCTTCTGGTGGCCAGTTTTCTGGACTTTGGAGGGACATTGCAGGGCAGCCATTTGGAGCTGGGATGTAAGGTAAGGATTTTATTACACTACACAGTGGGGCCAGTAGTGGGTTAAATTATAGTTTTGGGGGTGGACAAAAACTGTTTTAATTACATTTAACAGTAAGTATTGTAATGGTTTAATAACAAAACAAATGGTTTCCCCACACAAAATATGCAGTAATGGATAAGTTTCTGCCTACGGTGCACAACTTTAAGTATTGATCAGGCCTGTATACACCTCTCCATACACAGACTGTATAAGGGATCATACCTCTCCATACGCAGACTGTATAAGGGATCGCACCTCTCCATACACAAACTGTATAAGGGATTGCACCTCTCCATACACAGACTGTATAAGGGATCATACCTCTCCATACACAAACTGTATAAGGGATTGCACCTCTCCATACACAGACTGTATAAGGGATTGCACCTCTCCATACACAGACTGTGTAAGGGATCATACCTCTCCATACACAGACAGTGTAAGGGATCATACCTCTCCATACACAGACTGTATAAGGGATCGCACCTCTCCATACACAAACTGTATAAGGGAGCACTCTCATACACAGACAGTATAAGGGATCGCACCTCTCCATACACAGACTGTATAAGGATCGCACTCTCCATACACAGACTGTATATGGGATCGCCTTTCCATACACAGATTGTATAAGGGATCATACCTCTCGATACACAGACAGTGTAAGGGATCACACCTCTCCATACACAGACTGTGTAAGGGATCATACCTCTCCATACAAGACAGTGTAAGGGATCATACCTCCATACACAGACTGTATAAGGGATCGCACCTATCCATACACAGACTGTATAGGGATCGCACCTTCCATAACACGACTGTATAAGGGATCATACCTCTCGATACACAGACTGTGTAAGGGATCATACCTCTCCATACACAGACAGTGTAAGGGATCATACCTCTCCATACACAGACTGTATAAGGGATCGCACCTCTCCATACACAAACTGTATAAGGGATTGCACCTCTCCATACACAGACTGTATAAGGGATCGCACCTCTCCATACACAGACTGTATATGGGATCGCACCTTTCCATCACAGATTGTATAAGGGATCATACCTCTCGATACACAGACAGTGTAAGGGATCACACCTCTCCATACACAGACTGTGTAAGGGATCATACCTCTCCATACACAGACAGTGTAAGGGATCATACCTCTCCATACACAGACTGTATAAGGGATCGCACCTATCCATACACAGACTGTATATGGGATCGCACCTTTCCATACACAGACTGTATAAGGGATCATCTCTCGATACACAGACAGTGTAGGGATCACACCTCTCCATACACGAACTATATAAGGGATCATACCTCTCCATACACAGACAGTGTAAGGGATCGCACCTCTCCATACCACCAATGCAGACTGTATAAGGGATCGCACCTCTCCATACACAGACTATATAAGGGATCATACCTCTCCATACACAGACAGTGTAAGGGATCATACCTCTCCATACACAGACTGTATAAGGGATCGCACCTCTCCGTACGCAGACTGTATAAGGGATTGCACCTCTCCATACACAGACTATATAAGGGATCATACCTCTCCATACACAGACTGTATAAGGGATCGCACCTTTCCATACACAGACTGTATAAGGGATCGCACCTCTCCATACACAGACTGTATAAGGGATCGCACCATTCCATACACAGACTATATAAGGGATCATACCTCTCCATACACAGACTGTATAAGGGATCGCACCTTTCCATACACAGACTATATAAGGGATCATACCCCTCCATACACAGACTGTATAAGGGATCATACCTCTCCATACACAGACTGTATAAGGGATCGCACCTCTCCATACACAGACTGTATAAGGGATCATACCTCTCCATACACAGACAGTGTAAGGGATGACACCAAACAGATCAGTCCAAGCAGGAGCACACACCACATACTTCTATCTACTTTCCCTTTCTGCTCTCTCCTAGCCATGGTGAACAGGGATGTCTTGTCATTTATTGCTCACTGATACCTATTGCAGGCTGCAGGTGGTATATAAGGAGCAGTGGTGTATATGTTCATTTCAGTATTATTCATCTTTGGTACAGGTAAAGTTTACTTTCATTTTGTTTATATTTTAAGGAAGGAGATAAAAGGAGAAAAGGAAAAGTCTGAGAGTTGTAACCACATCAAGAACAGTAAATCGTCAAATCATCAAACAGGGCGCAACACAGACAAGGTAAGTACATATTGCCTATAAACTAGGGGAAGTCTATCCTCCCTCCATATATATAAATGGAGCGGTTAAATAATACTAAACCACAGGGGCTCCACCAAAAAACATTATCAATTTTATTAATCCCATCATCATAAAAACATAAATACCAATATAAATACAATAAACCCTAGCCCTTAATCAAACACCAAAACTGGGTTTCCCCAGTATAAAAAGAGGCTGGTAGTTGTGTGTGGTAAAAAGCACATGTACGTCGCAGTCATATAGAGAAATAGGACATGGGCCCCTCCGCAACCCATATACGGCTCCTATTGATCAGGGTCGGGGTAAGCACTGTACCATTACTCAGAGGGAAAAGTATAAAGCGTTATATACAGTCTTGGCCTTCAACATATTTAGCAAAGCAGAATAAGCGGGTGAATATAGCTTGCGTCTATGGCCACTGTGTGTTAAGTTGTTAAAGCATGCCACAAGCAATATCCAAGTTAGCGAGATAGAGCAAATAGATAAGTATGGTTAATGACTGCGGTCGTGCAACATCCAATTGCAAAGAGCTATTAAGACATCTACTTATACGATAACGTTTTCTCTTACAGCCTATAGGGGGACCCTTGGAACGTAGGGGTTAAGCACCATTCTCCAGGAACGGACACTTTAAAATTGGAAGGAAGTGAGGCTCCAGTGCTCCTCCCCTCAGGTATATCTCTCTGAGCACTGGAAGCCTCCTCCTGTTTTAAAGTGTCCGCTTCAGGAGAATGGACCTCAGCTAAGAGACTTCAACAGGAGCTGGTGGTTTCCAGGCCTCACGGACTCTTTACGCGGGATCTGCATTCAGCAGCGTCCACGGCCCTTGCTAATGCTGCAGAGGGGCTGCACATCATGTCCCTCAGGACTAAAATGTGCAGACCCATCCACTCTGCTGGTCAGGCTGAGGGAGATTTGTTGCGTCGGATGCTGGTGGGGGCGGGACTTCCTCCTCCCGGGCTCTCTCGGGGGTGGAACTTGTCTCCTCGTGGCATGCTCGGCATCGGATGGTCTCCTCCAGCTGCTGCTTCGATCCCTACTTCCATTTTAATGGTCCTTCTTTCCTGCCTTTATTTCCTTCCAGGGAAGACAGTCATGTCTAACAAGGAGAAAACAGTGTCCCGCTCAAAATCAGCCAAATCTGCCCCTGCTATCTCCTATGTTTGTGCGCTATGCCAGACTAAGTTGCCAGCCGGTCACTCTAGGACACTCAGTGAACCATGCAGTTCGAACCAAGACCTCCAGCCTTTGCAGAGTGCGCTTAGCAGTCAGGAACCCAAGTGGGCCAAAACACTTCGGGCTTCCATTGATTCTCTAAAGAATCCTCCTTCGGGGTCGGTCTTGTCCCTCCGGGGGTTTCCACCCAGCTGTTTGAACCAGCCTGGGCTGACAAATTCTACATATGTTGGTGTTTGCAGCTTCTATTTCCCAAGTTCTGCAGCCGGTAAACCCAGCTGGAACGGAATCCAGGGCGCTAAGAGCTACCAGGCCCATGGAGCTCCCATTGGTTCCATCATTGGAAGAAACCTCTATGAAAGAAAAGGAGGAATCAGAAGAAGGAGAACTGGACTCCGTGGCTTCCCAACAGGAGGTTCAGACCACCTTCACACTGGAGACAATCAACAATCTTATTAAGGCAGTCTTACAGGTACTGAACATCCAAGATCTGGATGAACCAGCAGACCCATCTAAATCCTTGTTCAGTCGCTAGAAGAAAGCGTCAGAAACCTTTCCCTCTTACGATCAGTTAGAACAGATCGTTTTGGAAGAATGGGCCTCTCCGCCAAAGAAATTCCAGCATTCAAGGAATTTCCAGATGGTGTTTCCTTTTCCCAAGTCAGACGTGGATAGGTGGTGTATGCCCCCAGCAGTCGACCCCCCCCAGTGGCGAGACTTTCTAGGGCCACAGCCATCCCTCTGGCTGAGGCAGCCACCTTTAAAAATCCCACTGATAAGCGAATGGAGGGATTTTTGAGAACATACTTTGCGGCCTCTGTTGCAGCCTTACGCCCCACCTTTGCCTCCGCTTGGGTGGCCAAGGCTATGGAAGCTTGGCTACATCAATTATATCAAGTAGTGGCCAAAGAACCCTCAAACAATCACCTGATCGACATTATCCAACAGTTGTCAAATGTGGCCATATATATCTGGGACACAGCCCTAGAGTCTAGTCACCTCTTTGCCCGATCTTCGGAGGCTGCAATGGCGGCCAGATGATGCTTATGGCTCAAAGCCTGGGTGGCGGATCCTGCTTCAAAAAAGGCCCTCACCAACCTACCTTTCCTGGGACACCTCTTGTTCGGACCCAAACTGGAGAAGATTACAGGGAAGTGTATGTTCAGAGCCTGACTCTTTCCATCCTTTCGACGATCATCATCCTTTCGTCCTTCAAGAGCTTCCTGTTCCTCTAACTGGACACAGCCCGAGGCCTCCAATACAATTTCGACGAGACAGGGACAGAGACCCTTTGCCCCCTGGTCAAACAAGAGGGGAGGTTTTAAACCAGGCGGAGACAAGTCCAAGCAAGCATGACAACCCTCTCTACAGTGTGTCGGAGGTTGCCTTCAGCTCTTCTGGGAGGAGTGTTGCACAAAAACGTAATATTTGGTGGCTACCGGATAGAATTCTCTTCTCCTCCTCCTCCTCTTTTCCTACCTTCTCGAATTCCACGATGCCCAAACCACCGCAGAGTTTCCACTCTTGCGTGCTATCCCTCCTTCAGGCACGGGTCATAACCCCAGTTCCAATAGATCAGAGGTTTCGGGGATTCTATTCCATACTGTTTCTGATAGCAAAGAAGGACGGATCCTTCCGTCTAGTCTTGGACTTAAAAGCACTCAATGCCAATGTGCAAAAGTTCAGATTCAAGATGGAATCCCTACGATCGGTAATCCTGGCCATCGAACCAGGGGACTATCTCGCCCCCCTGGATTTACTGGACGCTTATCTTCACATTCCCATCTGGACCGGTCACCACCGGTTAATAAAAGCTGCATCTTTCGATTTGGATGGGTCATAGTAACATAGTAACATAGTAATTAAGGTTGAATAAAGACATTCGTCCATCAAGTCCAACCTATTCCCTTTTTTTTTTTTTTTTTTAACCCTACCTAACAGTTGATCCAGAGGAAGGCAAAAAACCCCAGCTAAAAAAGGGGGGAAAAAATTCCTTCCTGACTCCAAACGGCAATCGGAAAGTATCCCTGGATCAACCAGATCTATATGCATTAATACCAGTAATTCTCAATATTTTTTAGTTTTAGAAACTTATCCAGGCCTTTTTTAAAGTTATTCAATGAACTTGCCATTACCACCTCTGCTGGAAGACAGTTCCACAGTTTCACCGTTCTCACTGTAAAGAAACCTCTCCTAACTTGAAGATGAAACTTCTTTTCTTCCAACCTTAAAGGATGTCCACGAGTCCTCTGATATGACCTATTAGTGAACAATGCACCAGAGAGTTCACTGTATGGGCCATTAATATATTTGTATAAGGTTATCATGTCCCCACACAACCGCCGCTTCTCCAATGTAAACAGCCCTAACTTGTCTAATCTGCCTGCATATTCAAGCCCCTCCATTCCCCTTATTAATTTAGTTGCCCTTCTCTGAACTGCCTCAATTTCCAAGATGTCCCTTTTGTATATGGGATTCCAAAACTGCACCGCATATTCCAAATGTGGCCTTACCAGTGCCTTGTAAAGAGGGAGAATAATATTTTTCTCTCTTGATTCCATTCCCCTCTTTATACAAGACAATATCTTGCTAGCTCTAGCTGTTGCTACCTGGCATTGTTTGCTACAGCTAAGTCTGTTATCTACCAGAACCCCCAAATCTTTTTCCATTTCAGATGCACTTAACACAGTGTTATTTATGGTGTAGGTGGCACAGGGATTATTAAATCCCAAATGCATCACCTTACATTTATCAACATTGAATCTCATCTGCCATTCTGCTGCCCATTTTGATAATCTATCTAGGTCTGCTTGCAGCACTTGCACATCATTGGAAGTTTCCAAAGCTCTGCATAATTTAGTGTCATCAGCAAACACTGAGACCTTGCTCTCAATGCCCCCTTCTAAGTCATTTATAAACAGATTAAACAGAAGCGGCCCCAGTACAGAACCCTGAGGAACTCCGCTTAGAACTTTAGCCCACATAGATGTAGCTCCATTAACCACCACTCTCTGTTTGCGGTCCAATAACCAGTTCTCTATCCATGAACAAATGTTTTCTTCAAGGCCAACAGTCCTCAGTTTATACATTAGTCGCCTATGTGGCACAGTATCAAAGGCTTTTGCAAAATCCAAATATACCACATCCACAGCTGTGCCTGAATCTAACTTCTTACTCACTTCTTCATAAAAACCAATGAACTTTGTCTGGCATGATCTATTTCTCATAAATCCATGCTGACTACTACTAATAAGATGATCTCTGGAGACAAAGTCAAGGATATGATCCCTTAACAAAGTTTCCATCACCTTCCCTACCACTGATGTTAGGCTTACAGGTCTATAGTTACCAGGCTGTGAACGACTACCTTTTTTGAATATTGGTATTACATTGGCTTTTTTCCAATCCAGCGGCACATCCCCAGACAAAAGCGAATCTGAAAAGATGAGACACAGTGGTCTTGCTAGAACTGAACTAAGCTCTTTTAAAATCCTAGGATGCAATCCATCTGGTCCTGGCGCTTTATTGATATTAACTTTGTCTAATTGATTCCGTACCATATCCTCTGTTATCCAATGTGAAAACTCTTCATTTCCTCCCTGCACATTGTTACAATCCCTACTGTAAGGATTCTCAACAGTAAAAACCGATGTAAAAAAACGGTTTAGCAGATTAGCCTTTTCGGCATCCTCTACAACCACCTCAGCTCCATTATTTAATGGTCCCACATTCTCAGTCCTCATTTTTTTACCATTTATATACTTAAAAAACATCTTGGGGTTGGACTTGCTTTGTTCGGCAATCCGTATTTCATTTTCTATTTTAGCTAGTTTAATTGCTTTCTTGCACTCTTTATTACAACTTTTGAAGTCCCTGTAAGCCTGTTCTGTGCTTTCTAATTTCAAAATTTTAAAAGCCCTTTTCTTTTTTTCCATTTCCCTTTTTACCTGAGCATTAAGCCATGCAGGAGTGGACCTAATTTTTTTACACTTGTTTCCTAAAGGTACCGATTTGGAAATGTTATAGTTTAATATCCCTTTAAAAGTGGTCCACATCTGCTCAGTATCTTTACCTAGAAACAGTTCCCCCCAGTCTATGAGCAGGAGCGATTCCTTTAAAAGCATAAAATTAGCTTTCCTAAAGTTAAAAGTTTTTGTTAAGCCAGTGCACTTTAGTTTTCTGCAACCTATATTAAATGACACTATATCATGGTCACTATTCCCTAAGCTTCCCATTACCTTCATCTCCAAAATGAGCTCTGGGTTATTAGATATCACCAGATCCAACAACGCATTCTTTCTAGTAGGAACTTCTACCATCTGTGAAAGAAAATGCTCATATAGGAAATTTAAGAACTTTATACCTTTTGAGGTGCTGGCAGTTCCCTTACTCCAATCTATTTCAGGGTAGTTAAAATCCCCCATAACCAGAACATGCCCCATACCAGCAGCCTTCGCCAACTGCATATGGAGATTCATTTCCACCTCTTCCCCGGCATTTGGCGGCTTATAACACACTCCAACAATTAATTTACCCACCTTCTTGCTTCCTGTACACAGTTCCACCCATAATGTTTCTGCCGCATCGTTTGCTCCCCCATCTATTCCATCTTTTAAATTTGGCTTCAATTCCTGTTTAACATACATACATACTCCTCCTCCTTTCTTATTAACTCGGTCATGTCTAAATAAGGAGTACCCTTCAATATTTACTGTCCAGTCGTGTGAATCATTAAGCCATGATTCTGCTATACCAATTACATCATACCTTTCCTTTAACGCTATTATTTCAAGTTCGCCGGTTTTTCCAGCCAGACTCCTTGCATTTGTAAACATACATTTTAGATTATCAATTGATTTACTTCCATACATGGTCGTACATGCCTCCTTATCCTCTATGCTCCCCCCTCCTCCTTCTCCTCCCTCCGTTGTGTTACTAGCCCCCAGATCCCTAACTTCTCTATCTACCCCTGTGTAGTTAAACTTTCCCTCCCCCCCCATACCTAGTTTAAAATCTCCTCCAACCCCCTAGCCATCTTCTCCCCCAAAACAGCTGCACCATCACCATTGAGGTGCAATCCGTCACTACTAAAGAGCCTGTAGCCAACAGAAAAGTCAGCCCAGTTCTCTAAAAACCCAAACCCCATCTCCTTACACCACTCTCTTAGCCACGCATTTATACTCCTGAGCTCCCGTTGCCTCCCTAGCGTAGCACGTGGCTGCGGTAGTATTTCTGAAATCACTACCCTTGAGGCCCTTGCTTTTAACTTGGCCCCTAATTCTCGGAAATCATTTTTAAGGACCTCACCTCCACCTCTAACTTTGTCATTGGCACCAATGTGAACCAAGACCGCCGGGTCACTCCCAGCCCCACCCAATAATCTGTCTACACGATCCACCACATGTCGAACCCTAGCACCAGGCAGACAACACACTGTTCGGCATGCAGGGTCCTGGCGACAGATTACCCTATCTACCCTTCTAATAATAGAATCCCCTACCACTACCACCTGTCTATCCTTCCTAGCCCCCAGTTCTCCCTCCCTTGTATTGGAGATGGCCGTCCCCTGGGTGCTCAAGGGAAAGGCCCGCTCCATACATGCTGCTTCCGAGCCATCGTCCTCCACATCTTCACCTAAAATGGCAAATCTGTTGGGATCGACCAGCTGGGAAGAAGCCCCCCTATCCTTCAGTCCCCTACTTCCCCTGGTGACCCTTACAAATCTATCTTCCTTCTCCACCTTATCTGCCCCATCTCCACCCACCAGTTTACTGGCCCCTGCCAGTACCTGCATTTCCCCCAGGTTTGCCAAGTCCTGCAATGCTGCAAGTTTACCCCTGTACCTCAGATTCCAGATGGGCAACCCACTCACATCTGACACATACATAGGTCCCCTGGGGCGGCTGCTCCAAGATCCCATACATGCGGCAGGATGCACATTGCGCGGCCCCAACAAAACTGTCCATACTAAACAGCAATACACAGCAGAGACACAGCAGAGAAATAGTGTTGTTCTTAAACGCTTTCTTGTTTTAAACGCTTTAGTTTTTTAACGCTGTCAATTCTCTTAAAAACAGAAAAATCTCTTTAAAACAGGAAATCGCTCATGGGAAAGACCTTAAATGAGGTTCAAAACCAACCAGAGCCAACAGGCCTCAGCCAATTTAAACCAATTAGTTACACCCCCATCCAATCAGAGAGAGAGAGAAAAAAAAAAAACCCTTTCCTTTGTCTCCTACCAGCCCCCGCTCCACAGGTAACAGTGTTTTTTAAACACAAGTATTTGTTTTAGTAATCCAGTGCTTTGAGTTTACTCAAACAATTCCTACCACCTTATTCAAGCAGTAAGTAGTAAAAAAAACAACAAAAAACACACCAGTGATTAATTACTTACACAGGCACCCTCCTAGAAATAAATAGTGTTAGGTTAGTACATTTACTAGGCTGCAACCACAGTTAATAAACGCTTTAGTTTTTTAACGCTGTCAATTCTCTTAAAAACAGAAAAATCTCTTTAAAACAGGAAATCGCTCAGAGCTAATCGCTCATGGGAAGGCCTTAAATGAGGTTCATTATATAGGGCAAAGTCGTCTATAACTCTGTTGAGGCGCATGATCTTTCTGGAAATGTTGTTCGATACAACCATCCACAAAATTATTCTCCCCCAAGACAAAATCTCCTCACTGAAGAGTCTAGCCCATCAGGCACAAACAACCAGAAAACTATCCATTCAACAAGCGTTGAGGCCTGGTGGGGAACATGGTGTCATCGGTGGAGGCAGTTCCGTACTCACTTTTCCATCTACGACCTCTCCAGAGATATCTTCTTCACTGCTGGGACAAATCACAGCAGTCTCTAGACTACCTGGTTTACCTTCCGCTTCAGGTTCAGAGTTCTCTGACCTGGTGGACATTGGAGACCAATCTATCAGCGGGAAAACCTAGACAGTGGTGATAACGGATGCCAGCCTCCAAGGATGGGGAGCGGTATGCGGTTCTCTAAAATCCCAGGGCCGCTGGTCCAAGGAAGAAACCCTTCTACCAACCAATGTCCTGGAACTACGGGCAATATTTCTTGCCCTGTCTTGCTGGACAGACATTTTGATGAAGAACGTCCGCATCCAGTCAGACAATGTCACAGCCGTGGCATACATAAATCACCAAGGGGGCACACAAAGCGATATGGTGATGGCAGAATCAGAATGAAGGAGGAGAGCTTCAGAACTAGCCGCTGTGTCCGTGGAACCCTCGTGTCTAACGCTCCGTCCAGACAAGGCCATCCTCCGTTTCCATCCTGCCGAAGGTGGTCTCGTCCTTCCATATCAATCAGGAAATTATAGTTCCAGCCTTCTTTCCTAATCCTTCCTCTTCCAAAGAGAGCAGTATGCATTATCTTGACGTAGTGAGAGCTCTGAGAATCTACATTGATGTCACCGAGGGTATCCGTTCCACTCAGGCCTTGTTCATCCTGCTGGCGGGACCCCACCGGGGGTCCAGGGCTTCTCCTCAGACCTTGGCAAGGTGGATTCGATCTACTATTATCCGCTGCTACTTGGCGGTTGGAGCTGTTCCTCCCCTGCGGCTTACGGCTCACTCTACCCGGGTGGTCGGAGCCTCTTGGGCGGCTCAACATGGAGCCTCGGTGGACCAGAAATGTCGGGCGGCAACTTGTTCTTCCATACACACCTTTATCAAATTTTATCGTCTCCATGTTTTTGCGGAGAGGGAATACAGCCTGGGGCTGCTCTATCCTGAGGACTGCGGAGACCTAAGTCTTCATATTTCCCACCCTTTCAAATTCGGGACTTTGGGACGTCCCCTACGTTCCTGGGTCCTCCTATAGGCTGTAAGAGAAAAGGGCATTTTGTTTGTACTCGCCTGTAAAATCCTTTTCTCTAAAGCCGCAAAGGGGACCCAGGTACTTCCCTCCCTGTTTGTTGACATGATTGTCTTTGGCTTGTTGCCTATTGTTTTTTCTTGTTTATTTCGGTTTGTGGTTACTTCTGTTTGCTTACGCTCCCTCTTTTAAAGTGTCCGCTCCTGGAGAATGGTGCTTAACTCCTACGTTCCTGGGTCCCCCTTACAGCTTTAGAGAAAAGGATTTTACAGGTGAGTACAAAAATATCCCCTTTTAGTCATCCATCACTGTATAGCGCTCCCTCCATGACATGGTCTGAAGCGTGGTTGGCTAGGGTTTATTGTATTTAAATTTGTTTTTATGATGATGTGATGATGATTTAGTATTATTTACCTGCTCCATTCACATATATGGAGGTAGGATTTTTCTTCCCCTAGTTTATTGTCCTGTTTGAGTGCCTCGTTTTGGAGTATAGTGGGTATATCTTGAACGTGTCTGGTGCAGTTATAGTGGGTATATCTTGACCGTGTCTGGTGTGGTTATAGTGGGTATATCTTGAACGTGTCTGGTGCAGTTATAGTGGGTATATCTTGAACGTGTCTGGTGCAGTTATAGTGGGTATATCTTGACCGTGTCTGGTGTGGTTATAGTGGGTATATCTTGACCGTGTCTGGTGCGTTTATAGTGGGTATATCTTGACCGTGTCTGGTGTGGTTATAGTGGGTATATTTGACCGTGTCTGGTGCATTTATAGTGGGTATATCTTGACCGTGTCTGGTGTGGTTATAGTGGGTATATCTTGACCGTGTCTGGTGTGGTTATAGTGGGTATATCTTGATTGTGTCTGGTGCAGTTATAGTGGGTATATCTTGACCGTGTCTGGTGCGGTTATAGTGGGTATATCTTGACCGTGTCTGGTGCGGTTATAGTGGGTATATCTTGACGTGTCTGGTGGGTTATAGTGGGTATATCTTGACCGTGTCGGTGTGGTTATAGGGGTATATCTTGACCGTGTCTGGTGCGGTTATAGTGGGTATATCTTGACCGTGTCTGGTGCGGTTATAGTGGGTATATCTTGACCGTGTCTGGTGCGGTTATAGTGGGTATATCTTGACCGTGTCTGGTGCGGTTATAGTGGGTATATCTTGACCGTGTCTGGTGCGGTTATAGTGGGTATATCTTGACCGTGTCTGGTGCGGTATAGTGGTATATCTTGACCGTGTCTGGTGCGGTTATAGTGGGTATATCTTGACCGTGTCTGGTGCGGTTATAGTGGGTATATCTTGACCGTGTCTGGTGTGGTAATAGTGGGTATATCTTGACCGTGTCTGGTGCGGTTATGTGCTTTGATATATATTCTAAACCCACAGCATCCACACCTATAGGCGTGTGTTGAACGGACCTGATGGGGTTCTAATACCTATTTATAAGTAAGTACATACTGTACTATCTGTATGCAAACAATAACTAAGCAATGTGCTCCTAGCGGTGTGAATTGTGTTTAAAGGACATGTCAAATCTGTAAAACAAAAAAGTGGTAAGTTACCTACCTTCAATTCCAACCTATATCTTCAGCACATTATTAGATTCATTACTAACCAGATATTTATGGATAATGATTGTTCCCATTCTGGTACAGGAAGCCGGCTCATCCCTCCATCGCAACCAATGACTGACTGCTTTTTGCCCTGGTGTCGCTTTTGCACATGCTCAAGCTACTAAAAAGCTTATTGAGGAGATGACGTCTGTCACAAAGGGAGGGAACGGGGGCAATACTTGCTAGAAATGCACGTAAAGTGCAAAACGTAGCAGTTTAGGTAATAAAGGTCAAGTGACTAGTTTTAGTAGATAGGTGAATAAGAAAACCTTTGGTGTCTCTAAATAGGCTCAGGAGTTTTTTGGTAGCGATGAGTCCTGGTTTGGATTCGAACCTGCACAGATCTCATAGATTTTCCAATTTTTTTTAAAATTGAAATTTCTCTTGCAGCCTTAGGGGGACCCAGGAACGCAGGGGTTAAGCACCCTTTCTCCAGGAGCGGACACTTTAAAAATTGAAAGACTGAGGCTCCAGTGCTCCTCCCCTCAGCTATAACACTCTGAGCACCGGAAGCCTCCTCCAGTTTTTAAAGTGTCAGCTTCAGAAATAGGACCTCGCTACTACTGTGTCTCCTGGAACAACTACCACAGCCATGCTGCAAGGAGCCGGTGGATTTCAGGCCCCACCTGCTCCCTACGTGGGAGTAGCATCCAGCATAGTCTATCCCTATGCTGATGCCGCAGAAGGGCTGCCCATCATGACCCTCGGGTCTAAAATGCGCAGAACCCCCCTTCCGCCCGAGCAGGCAACCCGCTGTTGGGACAAATCCCAACATTCGTTGGACATTGGATACATCTCCCGCATCCGATTCGGTCTTACCTAACCTGGTGGACCGTGGAGAGCAACTTAGTGATGGGCAAAACTCTTTGTCTGCCCACGTGGACAGTGGTAACGACGGACGCCAGTCTCCGAGGATAGGGAGCAGTATGCGACTCTCAAAAGGCCCAAGGTCTTTGGACCAAGGACGAAATGCTTCTGCCCATAAATGTCCTGGAGTCAAGAGCAATATTCCTTGCTCTGTCTCACTGGACGGTTTTCTTGACGGGCAAGAACGCATACATTCGGACAACGCCACGGCTGTGGCATACATAAATTATCAAGGGGGCACCAGAAGCGATATGGCCATCGCAGAAGCACACAGAATTCTAACCTGGGCAGAGGTTTACAAACCAGCATTATGCGCAATATACATACCTGGTGTCCTCAACACGGAGGCCGATTTCCTAAGCCGAGTAACGCTCGATCCAGGAGAATGGGCTCTCCATCCGGATGTTTTCAAACAACTGACACAGAGATGGGGGACTCCGGACATCGACTTGATGGCCTCTCGAGACAACCAAAAAGTTCCGATTTTTTGCGCAAAGACAAGAGATCCGCTGGCTGCCTTCGTACGGAAGGCTTCCGTTCCACTCAGGCTTTGTTCATTCTTCTGGCGGGGCCCCGCCGTGGGTTCTGGGCTTCTCCACAAACTCTGGCAAGGTGGATTAGATCTACTATTGTCCGCTGCTACTTGGCAGTTGGGGCCGTTCCTCCCTTGCGGGTTATGGCCCACTCTACTAGGGCTGTTGGAGCCCCTTGGGCGGCTCGCCATGGCGCCTCGGTGGGCCAGATATGTCGAGCGGCAACTTGGTCTTCCATCCATACCTTTATCAAATTTTATCGCCTCCAAGTTTTTTCGGAGCAGGATACAGCCTTGGGCGACTCTATCCTCAGAACTGCGGAGGTTTAAGTGGTTATTATGGGTGCCCACCCTACAAGTTCGGGACTTTGGGACGTCTCCTGCGTTTCCTGGGTCCTTTACTCACCTGTACAATCCCTTTCTCTGAAGCCGTAAGGGGGACCCAATTATTTCCCTCCCTGTTTGTTGACATGATTGTCTTGGCCTGTTGCCTGGTTTTTTTTTCTTGTTTATTCTACTATCTATTATTTCATTATTGACTTACGCTACCTCTTTGGGACCAACTGGAGGAGGCTTCCGTGAGGCTGCACTGGAGTGTTATAGCTGAGGGGAGGAGCACTGGAGCCTCAGTCTTTCAATTTTTAAAGTGTCCGCTCCTGGAGAAAGGGTGCTTAACCCCTGCGTTCCTGGGTCCCCCTTACGGCTTCAGAGAAAGGGATTTTACAGGTGAGTAAAACATAAAAATCCCCTTTTATCATCCAAAACATTTTAATTGATAATTAGAAAATCGAAAATTAGAATGGGAAAACTTGATTTGTTTCAAAAATGGTATCAACCACCTAATAGTAGCTACCCGTAAGGTCTAGGTAAAGAAGGGTCAGCGGAATCAGTGCCCTTTAACAACGTGTTTAGGCATAACACTAGAGGTTCGTACACAAGTGTGATCACGGGCCCCGACCCGCGAAGCACGATGTGTACGAACGTTCGTTTCGGCTGATAATCGGCTTGCGTATGGGCCCTTTATCGTCCGAAACGCCCATTTGGTTGGGGATCATTGCCCAACCGACCGGGCAGATCTCCGAACGACCGGCCGTTTCGCCCGATTGAGACACTGTAATGTGTATGAACCTTAAAGGGTATCTCCACTCGTTTTTTTCAACACACGAGACTGGTGACAAGCTAAGAAACTTGCTCGCTCGCTCCCCCGGCGCTTGGTCTGACAGGTCCCGACGGACCTTGTCTTCTATGCGCATAGATTGCGCATAGAAGACAAGGTCCGTTGGGACCTGTCAGACTATGCGCCAGGGGAGCGAGCGAGCGGGTAAGTTTCTTAGCTTGTCACCAGTCTCCTGTGTGTTCTGTTGAAGAACGGAAGGTAAGGCACAGCTCCTTTACCTCCCGTTCTTCAATAGAACTGGATTCCCAAAACTTGAAAATACGAGTGGAGATACCCTTTAAGGTTAGCATCCTGAGATTCAAGCTCAGCCGACCATGGGAGACAGAAGTCAGGAGGGCCATAGGTTGTAATGAGGTGTGGCCAAAATAAAAATGTTCAGTTGTGAAAAGGTTGGTGTGTAGTGCTGTGTGCTCTGTCTGTTTGCAGTTGATCCTCTGTTAGAGACGGGATCAATTGATGCATTTCGGTAGCTGTAGTGGTTGGTTACTGCTTACATCAGTAATGCACAATAATTTAGAAAAGTCTTGTTTAATATGTAAATCATAAATCATGTTTTGTCTTCAATGACCTGTGCTCTTTGACTTAATCAGATTTATGTATTTACCCGTTTGTTAATTAAAGGGCATCTCCACTAAACCTTTATATTTAACTTTTTTTTTTTCAGTTTCCTTGAAGAACGGAAGGTAAAGGATCTATGTCTTACCCGATGCACCCTTCCAATGTATCTGCATGTGGCTACAGTGCAAGGGAGCACAATCACGGGTAAGTTCTCTCCGCACCTGTATCCTGGCTGTTTAAAAAGACATAGCTCCTTTCCCACCCGTTCTTCAATGAAACGGAAAAAAGGTAACGTATAAAATGTTAGTGGTGATAAGCCTTAACTTTATATTAAGTAAAGTAATTGTGCATAATTGTAATAATCGTTGTAACTCCCAGGTGTCTTTTTTTTTTTTTAAACATAGTCTTTACCAAGAAACAAGAAAGCAGAAAATAATTCTGCAGAAAAGCAGATTCAAGAGAATGGAAGGTAAGAATTGTACCCGATATTCCCCCAGGATCCTCCTGTAAATGGAATTCCGGGATCATGATTATTTGAAGAAAAGAAGTAAAGTTGCCATTATTATAGTTCATTGTTGCATTTTAATGTGGATCCCATATTTAATTTGTACCTTTAATGAAATATAATTGTTGCTGCCTGTTGTCCCTGGTCAGGTAAGTTCAATTTATTACTATTGGGGATTTCACCCCAAGTCTTTGCTGGGTCCGCCAGTTAGCAGTGCAGAAAAGGATTTGGGGATGAGGACAAAAATATCAACATTTGTTTACTGGATTGTAACATCCTTTTTTATTTCTGTTGCCCCTTCACTTTATTCGCCTGTATATTGTCATTAACGCTGTCCATACACCACCTCGACATTACACGATTAGACATTTGATTCAAGATGAATGTCGAATAGATTGTAATGTCGAGTGGAGCAGCAGTCTTACATTACTTTTTTCCGACTGAGTTGTGTTTACGTTTGTGCAATCGTTCGATAAATGGTCGGGACAGACGGTGGTTGGAACACGATGCGGACATTGAGAGGTAGGTTTGAAGTTTGTGGCCAGCTTGTGTTGCATAAAAACTTAATTCTTTTTTCTATTGTAGTTGTCAGGGAACCACAGTCAGTTTGGATGAAAACAGCAACATTGCCACTGAGCAGTGCGACATAGAGAGAGATTTACATGCAGAGGAAGATAAGGAGGAAAGGTGTGTGAACCACTTTACCGTTGTACATACATTGAAATGTTCCTTTTCATTGTTCCTGAAAATGATGATCTTTGGTTTGATATATTCAGTTAGATCCACTGGTCATCTGACTGGGTCAATCAATTCACAATGACTTGTACAAGAATCTGGGCATTAAATATCCTGGAATGTTTCTCCATCAGCATGTAACAGAAAGGTGTTTACATTGTAGCTTATAGGGGATATTAAACTGCCCAGGGTACGGTATTAAAACTACATTGCACATGGCGGACAATATATGTGTGTACGTCTATTCGGGTTTGTTTGTTTTTTAATTTTGATATAAATGGCTTCATTGACTCCTCTTTTACACCAGTATTTTCCTTATGAGGCCTTTCTGTCCTTGGTTATTCATTAGTACAGATTCTGTTTGGTCTCCCCACACATACAAATCTTCACTGTAAAATGCTGTGTATATGATGTTATACTTCCCTCACCCAGGGGAGTCATTTATTCCTCTAGCATCTCTTCTGTTACAGTAATTGTTTCCTATTTGTGGGAAAAGGGCAGAATAACTAGCAGAAGTGAGTAGAGAAATTTACTCTTTAGATTTTTAAGGAACTGCATGTCAGGTGCTTCTTCTACTAGATTTTCCAGACTTTGACAGACTGTATTAGTGATACATCATGATAGTGATGCACCATAGTACACTAATAGTGATCCACCATAATAGTGATGCACTGTAATACTGATACATCATGATAGTGATGCACCATAATAGATACACTGTAATAGTGATACATCATAATAGTGATGCACCATAGTAGACTAATAGTGATCCACTATAATAGTGATGCACTTTAATACTGATACATCATGATAGTGATGCACCATAATAGATACACTGTAATAGTGATACATCATTAAGCAGTCCATCGAAGACCGCACGATCGCCGTGGTTTTCGTATGCGTCCGATCGCCCATTCATCTGATTCAAATGAACAGTCAGTCGCAGCCCAAAACCTGTTTTCAATTTTTTCGGCCTGATTGAGCGATACACTGAACTATCGGTTGCTCGGACCAAATAATTGCATTGTGTGTACACAGCTTAAAAGTGATGAACCATAATAGACTGTAATAGTGATAAACCTTTTATTGGCTTACTAAAATGATTGAAAATGCAAGCAAATGATTGAAAATGCAAGCAAATGATTGAAAATGCAAGCTTTCGAAGCACTTAGGCTTCTTCCTCAGGCATGATACAATACTGAATCTTGTAAAGCACTCTATTTTCTACATACTAGAACAAAGAGTTTCTGATATTACACAGATGTTATCTTTTGCCCCCATGCCTGGCAATGGATGTCGTAAATAAAACTGTTATTTACAACAGCCATTGCCAGCCATGGGGGCAAAAGATAACATCTGTGTAATGTCAGAAACTTTGTTCTAGTATGTATAAAATAGCGTGCTTTACAAGATTCAGTATTGTATCATGCCTGAGAAACTTGCATTTTCAATCCTTTCTCAGCCTGTTTTTTTTATTGAAGAACAGGAGGTTTTATTAAAGCCACAGTTCCTTTACCTCCCGTTCTTCAATAAAACTGAATTGCCCAAACTTAATTTCCCCAGTCTGGAGACACTTTAATAAATTGTATACCCTGTGTGTGCCACATTTCTGCAGGATATTTTGCTACTTTGTCTCATTTTCTCTAGGACAGAACCCCAGTGCCAGAATATTGTAAATGGCGACCAAGAAAAGAGTGCTGGCAATCTAAACTTAGTAAGTAAAATAGGTCAGAGATCTTTAAATATCCAAATTTCTGATCTCTAATTCTCATTGGAGAATGAGGGAGAGAAGTCCAGATTTAAAACAAGGCAACGAGTTTAAGTCCAGTTAGTCACTCTAACCGATTTAAGTCGGCATATGGGTGCAAACCTGATATTATACTGGGACAGAAGATTTACCCAGAGAGGATTGCTGCTCTTGGTTAATCTCCCCAATGGCCTTTGTTGAGTTGGCAGAGGGCTGTCCCTGTTTTGTAGTCTGTTTAGTCCAACCATCCCCTGAAAACTGAGCCAATAAGAAAGGAGCAGAAACACACACACAATACAATCAGCAAGGCAAATCAGCAATAACTGGTGAATTTAGGAAGATACTTTTTTCAGTATAGTACTTGAGCTGTAAAACGAAAGATTTATATAATTGTTATTGAATAGTATTGTATATTAAAGATTGAAAAAGTGTGACCCCTTCATTTCAGGGTTTACTTACTATAAAGAGCGTGGAAGTGTTTGGAAATTGTCTGCTGACAAATTTAGAATTTTTGTAGTACAGGTCCTAAAATGAAAATCTCTTGGCACATTATACATGTAAAGCACCCCTAAAACTATCCCCTGCATCTATAAATCTATGATACATGCAAGTACTACTACTATTCCATTAAAGGGAATCGCCACTGATAAAAAAAAATTGCCATTTAGTTTTATTGAAGAACGGGAGGTAAAAGATCTGTGTCTTACCTCCGGTTCTTCAACTTCAGCAATGCACATAGCATACAGAAAAGGGGGGCTGTGGGAGCTCCTGTGGCAAAATCACTTTATAACAGATAGTGGAAGTGCCACTGATCTGACCAAAACATTAAAACAAACAAGAAAAGAGATGATCAATGCACATTCCTGGGCCCCATATATTATAATATCTATGCTAGTGCAAACAGTAAAAACATGGGGGGTTTTAGTTACAATTTTATGCATAAAAGTGAAAAGCCTTCCAACCACGTCAAGGTAACCCCAGTATGGAAGGTCCTAACAGTTTACCTTGGGTCATTTATCTGGGCTGACACTCCCTGCTTGGTTGCATTTTCTTGGGAAGGTTGTCTCCCTGACCTTGCATTGGATTAGTATTACAGGCTATCACTTCCCCCCGCCTACTGGCTTTTAACAAGGAGGGAAGAGGCCTCCCATCCAATGCTTAGTATTCAAGGCATAAGACCTCCAATTAAAGGGATGTGTTGGGGGTGCTACTACCACATGGAAGCTTGGTCAATCTTCCTGCAGAGAATCTCTGCTACAATATATACACAAAAGGGGGGGCTGTGGGAGCTCCTGTGGCAACATTACTTTATAACAAATAGCAATGCACATAGCATTCAGAGTCCGTGGGGACCTGTCACACTACGTGGCGGAGGAGCGAGCGACCGAGTAAGTACCTTAACATCGTTCCTGGCTCCTGCATGTTTTATTGACGAACGGGAGGTAAGACACTGCTCCTTTACCTCCCGTTCTTCAATAAAACTAAATGCCATTTTTTTTATTTTTCAGTTTAACACTGAGTACAAATGTACAAACATAAGACACAATATGTGTAAGCACACTCACAATCTCCCCCCCTATTTCATCAAGAGCCGTATAGTCATAGCGATGCTCCAATTCGCCAAAAGAAATGGACCAAAACAATAAACTGTAGGGCACACTGGTTGCAGTTGATTATAACCCCTGTTTATGCCTATAATCCCCTGCAAACCAGTGTGGCTTTTGGTTTATTTGTCCCTTCTAGGTGCACATATTGGGCGCCCTTTTACATACATTGCAGAAATCATTCTGATGAAACGTCTTCACACACAGTTTAATTGAGATTTCGTTTAGATTACACAGCCCCTTGAGAAACCAATCTGGACACATTTCAAACTAATAATAATTGACAGTCTGTTAAGCTGAATTCAGATTTCCTTGGCTGTAATTGCTTCTAAGAAGTCATAGTTGTAATGTCCTTTTTGTTTACTTAAAGATTTCAGAGCCGGAGAAGAAAAATGACCTTGGAGATCGGAATATATCAGTGGAAGAGTTCTGTAATACAGACAAATCCTTGCCCGTCTCTACAAATGGAGAGGTTAATGGGATTTGTATACCTACAATGGAGCCGTACATGGATGAAAGTGTGAAAATTGTACATGAAAAGCAGAGAGAAAACCATCACATGGTCAAAGAAAAACCGGAGTGTGAAGATGAATCTGAAAGGAGAAAGGTTACGGAGCAATCTGAGAAGAAAGGGGCTTCTGAAAAGAAAGAGCACAAAAAGAAAGATAAGGGGAGCAAGACCAATGAAAAAAGTGGAGACGTAAAAAACAAGGAGACCGTGAAAAAAGGTAAAGAAAACAAGGAAACTCGGAGGGAGCAAAAAGTTCTTACAGATGAAGGAACGCAACCTGGAAAAGAGAAGAAGCGGGAAGAGAAGAGGGCCGAAAGAGAAGAAAGACAAAGCACAGATGAAAAGATAAGGGATAAGACAGAGAAGCGAGACCCTCTAAAATTAAAAGATAAAAAATCCATCAAAGAGAAGAAATCCAAAGAACATTCACACAAAGATAAAATAAAGAGCCAAAATAGAGAGAAACATACAATGGAAGATAATAAATTGTCCAATGAACACAAGAAGTTCCGAGCTACGGAAGGAGAAAAGGAAGTTGGAGACACTTTGCATACGGTGAAGTGTGAAGTAGATTGGGATTTGAAGGAAAATGGTGGCATGACCGTAGAGGAGAAGGTTTCTCAAAGGGTAAAAAGTTTTGAGGAAGAACTAGATGAAATGGACCAAATTACAAAGAAATGTAATAAATTGAAAAAGAAAGAAAAGGATTTAAAAAAGGGTGAGAAGAAAGAAAAAAATAAGGAGCCCAAAAGTGACAAGAACGAATTTAAAGGAATAAAAAGAGAAATTGAGGATAAAGAAGAAATTGAGTCTAGTTCTGTGAAGAAGAAAGTAAAACTGGAGTCTGAAAAAGACGATCGAAGAAAGGACAAAAAGCCAGATAGGAAAAAATCCTCCAAAGATAATGAGGAGAACGATTTTGCTGAAAAGAAAGACAAGGGTTCTAGAAAAAGGAAAAACCAGGACACCAAAGCAACCAATAAGAAAAAAGTTAAAGGGGACATCAAAAAAGAAGAGGATTCCAAATGGAAATGGTAAGTTAAAGGGTACATATTCTGCCTAAATTCAAATGATTAAAAACCTTAAAATTACACCAAATCTATCTATTTCATCCATCTATCGATTTTCCTCAATTTAGGACTTGTCTGTGAAAGCGAATTAGCATATCGGTGGTCCTACCCTGATTGTAAAGCTGGGTACACACCGTACTGATAAAGCCCCGATACGTCGGATCCGTATATCCGGGCTTTATCGGTACTGTGTACCTTGCTTTTCCGAACAATCGGGTCGGCTGAACAGTCGTAAGGAAAAGATGGAAAATTTCCCTCAGACGTGGTAGAGTCCCTATAGGGGAGTCGGCCGAGGGAGACAGAGTCCCGAGCATTCTCCCTGTGCTGTGTATATGCTGTGTATAGAGAGAACGCTCAGGACTGTGTGTATGTAGATCTTGTAGATCCTGTCTGTCATCTATCAAAATCTTTCAGGTGTGTACCCAGTTTGAATGCATATTCCACACATCTCCCCTTGCACACTGCTAACTGGTTGTATTAAAACTGCAATGTGTTTTGACCCCTTGTGCCTTCTGTTCGATAGATTGCCTGGCAATATTGGGCAGTTTTACTAATCCCATATGGGGCTGCATGATGTTGCGTACCGGTAGGTTTAAAAATGCAGGTGTTGGTATTTGATCTTTGTCATCGGTTGTGTATGGCTTGTCTGTCCAAGTAATGTCTTCATTCTTAGGAAGCACCAAAATAGTGAGGGTCCCAGAAACTAAACCCTGCGACTCTGGATAAAACAAATGATCAGTTCACAGGAAGGCTGTTACATAATAATCCATGCCCCCTTATGTATGTTATTCTTCCTTGCCCTTAGGACAGTCCGTTATAGTTAAAGGATTTATAAAAAAAACAGACACAAGGTAAATCCATCAATTACCAAAATCCAGCAACTCCCAAATACAACAACTTTCATGTCATTAAAGTAGATTTGGTACAGCCAGAAATGAACTTGTGAGTTCATACCTCAAAGACAATGGTCTTTTGCAGGAATCAATGTACACCGCCATGCGCTCCAAATGACTGGGTAGGATAGCTGGTTACTGTGGTGTTGGGAGTTCCAAAATCCCCAATATGACTGGTATCCCCACTGTGCAAAAATGAAAGATCAAACCCGGGACTTAGAGTAGCAACTGGGTATCTTATGCTCATGCGAGATGTCATGGCCGTCATTGAACTCACGGCCGTCCAAATTGACTCTCCAACCAGTGGGTTAGGCAGACTCCTAGGGGTATGCGCTCTGTTCTGACAGTCCTACCTGATCCTATCCTACTTGAATATTTGAACTAATAAGAGCACAATATGAGGACATGCTCCACAAGAAATGCGTCCTCCCTTTGGATGTGCATCAGATGAATCCGGTTTCAGGGAGTGGACAGGTCTGGATCAGATTTCCAATGGAACCTCGAGAGTATATGATAGATCCTCACCCTGGCTACAGATTAAGAGAGGTGGGTGATTTTTTTGGGGTTTAGTTCAAAGTCCATTTCTCAGGGTGCTCAATATCAAGAGCAATTTGTGCCATGGATGTCGTGTAAATGTGGGCAGCACGGTGGCTCAGTGGTGAGCACTGTTGTCCTGAGTTTGATTTCACCCTTGGACACATCTGGAAGGAGTTTGTATGTTCTCTGGGCACTCTGGTTTCCCCCAAACTTCAGGTTTCCACAGGGGCTGATGGGAATGTATACATGTAATTGTAAAGCACTACGGATGTTAGCTCTATATAAATCCACAATAATAATACAGGAAATGAGAGTCCTGTGCGGGTCTAATTTTCCAGACCCCAACCCGACCCAGTAAATCTGTACCCGCACCCGACCCTGCAAGTTTTGGAACCGACCTGCTTTGTCTTTCTTCCTAAAATTTATACAGGGAAGTTAAAAAAAAAAAAAAAAAGTCTAAAAGATAAAAGGAGATTTTCTTACCGTAAAATCTTTTTCACTGAAGCGGAAGGGGGACCCAGGCACAGCAGAGGTTTAAGCATCACCTGCAGGAGCGGACACTTGAAAATTTAAGTTTGTACAGGCTCAGGTGCTCCTCCCCTTACCATATATTCCACAGCACCGAAAGCCTGCCTCAGTTTGTCCCAAAGAGGGAGAACGAAAGGAGTATAGATAACAAGAAAATGTCTAACTAAATCTTTACTCACTTAGGGAAACCTACAATTGCCTAACTAACTAAGTTCTAACATAGGGAGTGTAGTGCCTGGGTCCCCCTTCGGCTTCAGAGAAAAATATTTTATGGTAAGTAACAAAATCTCCTTTTCTCTTTCAGCCTTGGGGGACCCAGGCACAGCAGGGGACGTCCTAAAGTCCCGAACAGTAAAGGGGGGGGACCTCGATGGAGGCCCCACGTCGTGCTGCCCATAAGGCCCCTAGTGCCCTGGTAGAATGGGCTGCAACCTGCAAGGGTAGAGCAGCCCCTACTTCTGCATAACACCTCGGAATAATACTACGAATCCATCGAGCTAGGGTCTGAGGTGATGCTCTGGAACCCTTGTGAGGACCCGCCAAGAGGATGAACCAAGCCTTGGAAGAAAGAAAAGATTCCGTTCTAGAAATGTATATACGGAGAGCTCTACATCCAGAGAATGTAACCTCTTTTCCTTAAAACAAGACAGCTGGGGAAATAAGGCTGGAACGATGATGTCCTGATTCAAGTGAAAAGAAGAGACATCCATGGGCAGAAATGACGGATGAGGGCAAAGAACAGCCTTGTATTTGTGAAAGGCTATACAGGAGAGGTCTACGGAAAGAGCCGCCAATTCTGATGCCCTTCGCATGGAGGAAATAGCTTGGAGAAAAAGTCTTCCAGGATAGAAGGGATAGTGCTGATAGAAGCTTGAGGTTCGAATGGGGGACCCTGTAGGACCCGGAGAACTAGCAAGAAGTCCCATGGTTGTACCGACTGTCTGCAAGGAGGATAATTATGTGCCACACCTTTGTAAAAAGGTTTAGACATCTTTCCGCAGTGCCAACCATCAATGGAAGTAGATTGACAGAGCTGCAACTTGGACCTTGAGAGCACTAAGAGAGATTCCCTTATTTAATCCTACCTGTAAATAGCGTCTGGACAGAACAAATTTCCCTGGAAGGCGCCCAGCTTGCGTATCTCTGCCAGATTTGGTGGTAGATTTGGGAAGATGAAAGCTTTCAACATAGTTTTTAACATAGTTGGAATGACTGAAGAAGGAATACCTCTCTTCCTTAAGATGAAGGATTCAAGCACCATGCTGTTAAACTGAGTCATTGAAGGTCTGGATGGAAGAATTAACCCGGGGAAATGAGGTCCGGACGGAGTGGTAGGGCCATTGGTATGTCCACTGACCGCTTCAGTAGATCCAAGAACCAGGCTCTTCTCGGCCACCGAGGGGTTATAAAGATTGTTGGAGTTCTTTCCTGCTTGATCTTTTTGAGTACACGAGGGATCATGGCTATTGGAGCAAAGGCGTACACCAATTGGAACCGCCATGGGTTTACTAGAGCATCTACTAGATATGCCTGAGGATCTTGCGTTCTCGAGCAGTAAAGGGGGTCCTTACGATTGAGAGGCAACGCCATGATATCTATCTCCAGAGTTCCCTGTCGATGAACTAAGGTCATGAAGACCTCCTGGTGGAGAGACCATTCCCACGGGTCTATAGTGTGCAATGTGTTTCTTCCATGGCCATGTCGCTCCGAGTGCCCCCTTGGTGGTTGATATATGCCACCATTGTGGCGTTGTCCGACTTGATCCTGACAAACTTGTTTGCCAGTTGTTCGGTCCAGTGGGAGAGAGCCAGTTGTTCAGTCCATATGGCCCAGAGCTCGAGGACATTGATTGGAAGACGGGATTCTTCCATTGACCATGAACCTTGATTGTCTGGGATCCATGCACTGCCCCCCATCCCGATAGACTTGCGTTTGTGGACAATACAGTCCACGGAGGGAGACAGAGTGTTTCCCTCTTGGAGATTGAGGTCCTTTGTCCACCATTCTAGGGACCGTCTGATTGAAAGAGGAAGGGATATCAAGGAGTCCAGGGAATCCATCGATTTGTTCCATACTCTTAACATGTGACATTGAAGCGGACGCAGGTGGAACATGGCGTATGGAATTGCGTTGATGGCTCATGGTTTGACGTATCAAGATCCGGGGAGTGGTCATTGCTTGAAGAGCTAAGCATTTGAGAGCTTTGATCTTTTCTGGTTGGAGGAGTCTGCTGTAGAGAGCCCAAAAATGTCATGGGAGGGGGATGACTTGCGTGGGTTTATTATCCAACCGAAAAGTCAGGATTTGGGAGCATGTTTCAACTTGAGAGAAGACTAGAGGAAGGGATGACGCTTTGATCAGGAGGTCGTCCTGGTATGGTAGAAGGAAAGTTCCCCGAAGGCGAATAAAAGCTGCTTGGCAGGCCATGGTAAAAACATGGGGTGGTGAGGCACGTTCGAATGGGAGGGCTGTGAACTGAAAATGGAGCCCCCCACCGCAAATCTAAGGAAGCGATGGTTGCCATGCCAGATGGGAACATGTAAATAGGTGTCCTGGATCTCAAGGGACGCTAGGAAGTCTCCCGGTTCGATAGCTAAAATTCCATCTTGAAGTGGGTCTTTTTGATGTACTGGTTGAGATCCGGGAGGTCTAAGACCGGTCAGAATGATCCGTCCTTTTTTGGAACCAGAAAGAGGTTGGAATAGAATCCTGCAAATCTGTGGGAGGTAGGGACCGGAGTTATTACTTTTGCCTGTAATAGCAAGACTATTGCCCTCTGAAAGGCATCTGGAAAGATTGGATGGAAAGAAACGTTTTGGAGGGAGAGAGGTGAACTCGATGCAATATCCTTGGAGTCTGAAAGGATGATTCTCAGGCCTCTTGAAAAAATTGCAGACGTCCTCCCACCCAGGATGTTGGGGGATAAGTCATGCGGATTAGGGCTTGTTGGTCCAAGGGGGGCGAGAGTGGATGCCTCTTCTGGTATGATGGAAACTGAACTGTTGATTTTTTTTAACCAGGGAGGAAAGGGTTGACCTTATTAAAGAGTCGACAGCTTCTGGTGCAAAGGTTGTTTGGGAGTCATATTCTACTTCACCTTCCTCAAAGATGTCATAATCCTCCTGAAGCGAATCTTCCACTGTAAAGGATATGAGAGGTTTCTGCGGCCGGAGTCAGGAGTCTGTGTGTAGTCACTAGCTGTCCAGATTGGAGAACCTGTGAAATGGAAGCAGACAAAGAAGAGGCTAAAGATTTAGCTCATACTGGTTCATACTCCTGGGGGTCCCCTGAGTAGCTGAATTTTGATAAGACCCCGCTAATTAAGATTTAAGGGACTATCGATTCCCAAATGGATTTTGCCCAATCTGGTTCTAGACCATCTGAGCCCAGAGGCGGGGGGTCATGGGTAGGGTCACAGGATGCGCACCTTGGACCAGATTGGCCTGCAGGCAATTTTTCTTGACAGGTCGCACACACATATGATATTGCGATCGGGGGATTTTTGTTCCCCTTCTGGCGGGACGGGAGCGACCCCTTGCTGGCCATAGAAAGGAAGCAAAGGAGAAAGAAAAGAGAAATAGAAAATATGTATATTATTTTTATATATATATATATATATATATGTAGTTACTTGTTACTGGTATTGATACATAAAGTAGAGTTGGGAAAGGGTTTGTCACTGTGAGAACGGTAAAGCTATGGAACTGTCTTCCAGTGGACGTTGTAATGGCAGGTTCATTGGTCAGTTTAATAAAAAGCTGGATGAGTTTCTACAAACAAGGAATGTTACAAGTTACTGGTATTGATACATAAAGTAGAGTTGGGAAAGGGTTTGTCACTGTGAGAACGGTAAAGCTATGGAACTGTCTTCCAGTGGATGTTGTTATGGCAGGTTCATTGGTCAGTTTAATAAAAAGCTGGATGAGTTTCTGCAAACAAGGAATGTTACAAGTTACTGGTATTGATACATAAAGTAGAGTTGGGAAAGGGTTTTTCACTGTGAGAACGGTAAAGCTATGGAACTGTCTTCCAGTGGACGTTGTTATGGCAGGTTCATTGGTCAGTTTAATAAAAAGCTGGATGAGTTTCTACAAACAAGGAATGTTACAAGTTACTGGTATTGATCCATAAAGTAGAGTTGATCCAGGGAAATTTCCGATTGCCTCTTTTTTTTCCCCTTCATAAATTTGGTGGGGTTTTTTTTTTGCCTTCCTCTGGATGAACAGTAAGACAGGAAATGAGGATATTGCTAGATGGGTTGGACTGGATGGACGTATGTCTTTATTCAACCTCAAATAGTGTGTATGTATAGTTTATTTATAAAGCGCCAATTGGGAACGCAGCGCTGTACAGTAACGAAATACAATAATCAGTTCAGTACATAAATATATAAATAAGTTACAATCCAGTCAAAACATTTTGAATAAATCTACCTGGACACTAAGATACAGTTAAAAAGGGAGACTTTAAGTATTTAAATGTGCAGGATTAATACAAAGCACAGAGACTTTCCTAAAAACTACATTTCCCAGCATGCCCTATTCCTATAAAACATGTAATTGGTTGCAGTCAAGAGGTCGTCCTACTCAAGTCATGTGATCCTCCAAACACACATGTGCTGAACACTTCCTTGTTTCCCTGACATGTTGCAGAACAGGATCCCAATCCTTTTTAAGCATTTCATTCAAACTAATAGGAAATGCAGATTTAGCCTCCGTGCTCTGTGTCAGACACAGGTGTGCAGAGCCAGCACACAGCTCTTTCCTGCAGCATTTCGGTAAGTATACTGATTGTATAATCAGCATGGGGTTAATGTGGCGTGTTTTATGAAGAAGTACAATGCTACCTTGTGGTCTGAATTGTAAGTATGACTATTGCAAACACATCGGGAATGTTATACAATATTACTCTATATCTGACATCACAGAACACGTGATTACATGTATATATTAAATGGAAGGGTTTTCCGGTGTATTATCCCTGTATTACATAAACCGGCTGAACCGTAGGGTGCCTTAAAATAGATTTTTTTCCATGTGTACAGTGCACAAGGTTGCTGTATATGTGTATGTTTCCTAATGTGCCTTTCTGTTAGGTGGGAGGAAGAACACTATGAGGATGGAGTAAAATGGAAATTTTTGGAACATAAAGGTCCGTACTTTGCCCCTCCATATGAGCCACTTCCGGATGATGTAAACTTCTACTATGATGGTAAGAGAGAGTCACTGCAAGGTCTCCCCTTGCACATGTCTGCATTGGGGCCAGATTGGGGATGGATTTAATCAAGAGGTTCGCTGTAGTGTTTCTGGTCTTTATACTGCTGGATCTCTGTAGGAATAAAAATAAGAATGTGTCCATTTTCCAGGACACTTAGGGCACTGCCACACTGCGACGCAAACGCAATCGCACACGGAATTGCATGCAATTTTGTTGCGTTTGCGCATGCGTTTTTTCATTAAGTATAGGAAACAGCACGCAATTAAAAATACGGGCCGCAAATCGCAATTGCATGCGGTGCGTTGCCGCGTTTTCAATAATCTGAAAAAAACGCAAGAAAAACACGATAGTGTGGCCTAGCCCTTATTGTTGTTTTATAACCCAGTAGATCTTTAACAGGTAGGTGGTTCTATGGATAAACCAGTGGTGTTACCAATGTTTAGATACTACTAAGGGCTAAAAGTTATATATAATATACCAGAACATCATTCATCATACCAGAACATTTCAATCATTGGTTTACCCCTATTGAGCAAGATTATTTAACCTGAATTTGACTCATTACCTCTGGGACTTGTTAGGTGCACTCGAGGTTTGGCACCTGAATTCATTAGGGTTACAGTTCTTCCACCTAAGCTTGATTTTTATCATGTTTTTAGCCTATTTTTAGTTTTTCTCCCATGTTTGTGTATAGGGTTCAGATAGCTGTTATACCCTGCCGGCAGGTTCGTATGTATTTGTTTAGATGTTTATTTGATCCATTTCTTTTGCGATTGATTGAATTATTTTAGTAGGTGGTGGGGACATGTTTTTATAAATTGGTTTTATTTGTGGATAGCAAACACAGGTGTGAATTTTATTATATCTTATCACTAGCGTGGGAGTAATTCATTTAATTCACCGATTCACTTTGCATATAGCACTCTCCGAGCGATGTAATTAATATAATGTAATATGTTCGTTTTTTTTTTATAGTTTTAGCATTTGTTTAATAGCTCGTCAGTTTTCACTTGTAATATGTCACACACACACACACACACATTTCTTGCTTTCTTTCAGGAAAGCCAATGAAATTAAGTCCGGAGGCGGAGGAAGTAGCAACGTTTTTCGCCAAAATGTTAGATCACGAATATACCACCAAGGAAGTGTTCCAGAAAAATTTCTTTGCAGATTGGAAACCTGTAAGCACGTTGTGCTATTTGTGTTCAGTGTAATTGTTTGTCATGTTGTGTTTTTAATGGTTGATTTTGTCCATATTGTGGAAATGTGCAAAACATCCTACAGAAACCCTTGAAGAGTTTAATGTTCACCCCTCCAAACTATATACGGGTAAATCAACCCCTAAAACTACAATAGTTAGAAATCTGAAAGACAAATGGCTAATCTGTTATACAGCAAAAAGATTCCCCTTCCTTCTGCCTCTCAAACGGTTCCTCTTTCTTTCTACAAGCTTTTACAGCGCTCATATTTCTAACTATTGTAGTTTTGGGGGGACTTACCTATAAACATTAGAGATGGCCAAACTTCATAAAGTTCGGTCCGCTTTCGAACTTCAGTAATCGAATTCGGACCCATTAAAGTCAATGGGGAGTGATAGTTTGAAAAGTCCGAGTGATTTACAGCTAAACTAACAATGGTAACTTACTGTAAATGGCTGTGGCACCTGGGAAATGGTCTGGGGAACATGTCACTGTCACCAAAACTTGTTTAAACACTTCTTAAACACGAGCGGGCAATTGTCGAATTGTCTGGTTTTGCACAAGCTACATTCCATGGTTACCGAACGATACTTTCAAGGGTTAGAGAAAATAGAACCATAAATTCGAGGGTTACCGAAATCGAACAATACTTCCGAGGGTTCTCAAAAACGAACGATACTTTCTAGGGTTAGCAAACGATACATTCTAGGGTCAGCGAATGGCTCGTAAGTTCAATAATTATAGTTTTTTTCAATAATTATCGACATTACAGCCGCGAGTCCGAAAAACAAACTAGTTCAAGTTCGTCCGAACTCGAAGTTTGGCTCGAACTCGGGTTCAAGTTCAGTTTTGTGTCCATTACTAATAAACATGTATTAGCTTTTTGAGTGGGCAGACCCTTTTAAAGTCATGCTAACCACTGGTAAATAGGTTATCTTGGTATTAAGAAGGGATTTTCTGTGCTGTGTTCTTTGTATATTGCCATGTTTGTTAAGATTGGAATATTAATCCAGATGGGGTGTTATATATGATTGTTCTTGTGATGATGTTCAGGTACATTGCCAGAGAATATTCAGGTATAAACTGTTTGTTCTTGAAGCCAAATATACCTTTAAGAGCATGTCCGTTACCTGCCCCCAACCCCAACTGATATATTTTGCACTTTATTACCTTTATTACTAACCAGATATTTAGTATAATTATTGCCTCTATTCTGGCAAAATAAGCTGGCCCCTCCCTCCATGCTGTCAATCAAGGCTGTGGCAACTGACATCACAATCAATGATTGACTGCAGATTCGCCTTCTGCCCTCTCTGCACATGCTTAAGCTTCTAAAAAGCTCTTTGAGCAGAGGAAGGAGGCAGAAACCTTTACCAGAACTTATCATTAAATATCTGGTTACAAATGCATTTAATAAACTGGTAAAAATAGGGTGGAAATGCCCTTTAAAGAGTTAATAATGGAACTGTAGGTTTGCTGTTTTTGTTAAAAGTAAACTGGAACTAATAGGTAGTAGGTAGTTAATCGTTTCATTTTACAGGATATGAACAATCTGCAAATATTTTTTCAATAATATGTTTATTAATAAAATCAGTGTTTGGTATGTTACCATCATAGTAGTTTGCACTGCGGTCATACTGGACATGTCAGCAGTATTGAACCAATAGAAGGTTGTGCTGCATTGTTTACCGTTTGTGTCTATAAATATGTCTCATTATCACTGACAGACAAGGGAGCTATTCAACTTAATGTCTGTAAAAATGTAGGTATAACTTCCTGCTTATACCACACTGCTCACTACTGTACACTCAGTAACTTGCCCTCCGTGCTTCTGTCCCTTCTGGAATCCGACAATGCCGTTATCACTTTACTACATCACGGGAAACAGGCAGGTAAGGAGCACGGCGGGTAACTAATAAACATGTATTAGCTTTTTGAGTGGGCAGACCCTTTAAAGTCATGCTAACCACTGGTAAATAGGTTATCTTTGTATTAAGAAGGGATTTTCTGTGCTGTGTTCTTTGTATATTGCCATGTTTGTTAAGATTGGAATATTAATCCAGATGGGGTGTTATATATGATTGTTCTTGTGATGATGTTCAGGTACATTGCCAGAGAATATTCAGGTATAAACTGTTTGTTCTTGAAGCCGAATATACCTTTAAGAGCATGTCTGTTACCTGCCCCCAACCCCAACTGATATATTTTGCACTTTATTACCTTTATTACTAACCAGATATTTAGTATAAATATTGCCTCTATTCTGGCAAAATAAGCTGGCCCCTCCCTCCATGCTGTCAATCAAGGCTGTGGCAACTGACATCACAATCAATGATTGACTGCAGATTCGCCTTCTGCCCTCTCTGCACATGCTTAAGCTTCTAAAAAGCTCTTTGAGCAGAGGAAGGAGGCAGAAACCTTTACCAGAACTTATCATTAAATATCTGGTTACAAATGCATTTAATAAACTGGTAAAAATAGGGTGGAAATGCCCTTTAAAGAGTTAATAATGGAACTGTAGGTTTGCTGTTTTTGTTAAAAGTAAACTGGAACTAATAGGTAGTAGGTAGGTAGTAGGTAGTTAAATAATCGTTTCATTTTACAGGATATGAACAATCTGCAAATATTTTTTCAATAATATGTTTATTAATAAAATCAGTGTTTGGTATGTTACCATCATAGTAGTTTGCACTGCGGTCATACTGGACATGTCAGCAGTATTGAACCAATAGAAGGTTGTGCTGCATTGTTTACCGTTTGTGTCTATAAATATGTCTCATTATCACTGACAGACAAGGGAGCTATTCAACTTAATGTCTGTAAAAATGTAGGTATAACTTCCTGCTTATACCACACTGCTCACTACTGTACACTCAGTAACTTGCCCTCCGTGCTTCTGTCCCTTCTGGAATCCGACAATGCCGTTATCACTTTACTACATCACGGGAAACAGGCAGGTAAGGAGCACGGCGGGTAACTAATAAACATGTATTAGCTTTTTGAGTGGGCAGACCCTTTAAAGTCATGCTAACCACTGGTAAATAGGTTATCTTTGTATTAAGAAGGGATTTTCTGTGCTGTGTTCTTTGTATATTGCCATGTTTGTTAAGATTGGAATATTAATCCAGATGGGGTGTTATATATGATTGTTCTTGTGATGATGTTCAGGTACATTGCCAGAGAATATTCAGGTATAAACTGTTTGTTCTTGAAGCCGAATATACCTTTAAGAGCATGTCTGTTACCTGCCCCCAACCCCAACTGATATATTTTGCACTTTATTACCTTTATTACTAACCAGATATTTAGTATAAATATTGCCTCTATTCTGGCAAAATAAGCTGGCCCCTCCCTCCATGCTGTGCGTCACAATGGCTTGTGGGCAACTGACATTCACAATCAATGATGACTGCCAGATTCGCCTTTTGCCCTCATCCTGCCACAGCTTAAGCTTCTAAAAGCTCTTTGAGCAGAGAAGGAGGAGCAAGAAACCTTACCAGAACTTATCATTAAATATCTGGTTACAAATGCATTTTACATAAACTGGTAAAAATAGGGTGGAAAATGCCTTTAAAGAGTTATAATGGAACTGTAGGTTTGCTGTTTGTTAAAAGTAAACTGGAAACTAATAGGTAGTAGGGTAGGTAGTTAAATAATCGTTTCATTTACAGGATAGGAACAATCTGCAAATAATTTTTCAATAATATGTTTATTAATAAAATCAGTGTTTGGAATCTTTCCTATAAATGTGCAGTAAAATATGAATTCATCGGGCTGTGTAATGAAAATCCAATAGATTCAGTCGTTATTTAACTATGTAGTAAATGGTCACTTTCTTTTACAGCAAATGACGAGCGAGGAGAGGAAATTGATTAAGCACACCTGCATAAGTGTGATTCTCCGAGATGCACAAGTATTTTGGATAGGAACGAGGCTCGGAAAGCTTACCCAAGGAAAGAGAAACAGGTTAAAGTCCAATAGTACTTGTTATAGTCGACTGTGACATATAGCTCAGTTATGGCCATGAGGATATATTGTATACTGCTGTGCAAATGTTATGTGGCAGGTTTTATAGCACTTCTAGGACCACAGAATATAATGGTTGTTGGGACAGTAGTTCCCATGAAAGTTGCTGGTATCTGTCTATGTACATACTGGCTCCCTAGCCATGGATTCCAGAAACATCATGGTTTTCATGGGATGAGAAATATCCCTTTAACCGAGAGGTACATGCTAGGGATACTGTATCCGCTCATTTAAGCAGAGAGAAGTCGTCCATGTATAGAATGTTTTATATGTCTGGGGTGTATGAGATCACGGAACAGGCCAATTAATGTTTCAATAGGATTAATTTTTTGGGGGGAAACGCAGAAGAACATATTTATAAAATGTATTTACCGTGCGGTATTGGTATGTTACCATCATAGTAGTTTGGCACTGCGGTCATACTGGACATGTCAGCAGTATTGAACCAATAGAAGGTTGTGTGCTGCATTGTTTACCGTTTGTCTATAAATATGTCTCATTATCACTGACAGAAAGGGAGCTATTCAAATAATGTCTGTAAAAATGTAGGTATAACTTCCTGCTTATACCACACTGCTCACTACTGTACACTCAGTTAATTGCCCTCCGTGCTTCTGTCCCTTCTGGAATCCGACAATGCCGTTATCACTTTACTACATCACGGAAACAGGCAGGTAAGGAGCACGGCAGGGAAACATCAGGGTCGTGTGCCATTCTTAGGAAATGGTGTGCAGTCCCTGCAAACGAGTGTTAAACTCACGCTAAACCGAGGGTTATTCGGGGTAGTATTGTGACCCACAGACGTTATTCAGTAGTATGTGACCCACAGACGTATTCAGGTAGTATGTGAGCCACAGACGTTATTCGGGTAGTATGTGACCACAGACGTTATTCACGTAGATGTGAGCCAAAGACGTTATTCGGAGTATGTGACCCACAGACGTTATGCGGGTAGTATAGTATTGTGAACCCACAGACGTTATTCGGGTAGTATGTGACCCACAGGGTTACGAGTGTGACCCCACAGAAGTATTCGGGTAGGTTGTATGTGACCCACAGACGTATTCGGGTATAGTTGTGACCCACAGACGTTATTCGGGTAGTATGTGACCCACAGACGTTATTCGGGGGGTCGGTAGTATGTGACCACAAGAAGTTATCGGGTGGTATGTGGACCCACAGACGTTATTCGGGGAGTGGTAGTATGTGACCCACAGACGTTATTCGGGGTAGATGTGACCCAAAGGTATTCGGGTGTATGTGACCACAGACGTTATTCGGGGTAGTCTGTGACCACAGACGTTTTCGGGTAGATGTGACCCACAGACGTTATTCGGGTTAGATGTGACCACAGACGTATTCGGGTAGTATGTGACCCACAGACGTTATTCGGGTAGTAGGTGACCACAGACGTTATTCGGGTAGTATGTGACCCACCAGACGTTATTCGGGTAGTTATGTTGACCCACAGACGTTATTCGGGTAGTATGTGACCCAACAGGTTATTGCGGGTTAGTATGTGACCCACGACGTTATTCGGTGGTTAGTTTGGAAACCACAGACGTTTTCGGGCAGTTTGGAACCACAGGACGTTATTCGGGGTAGTTTAGGACCAAAGACGTTATTCGGGTAGTTTAGACCCACAGACGTATTCGGGGTAGTTATGGGACCCACAGACGTTATGGGAGTTTGGGCAACGTTTTATACCCCCACTACGTATTAGGGTAGTTTGGGACCCAGACGTTATTTGGGTAGTTTGGGGCACCCACAGACGTATTCGGGCAGTTTGGGGACCCACAGACGTTGTTTGGGTCAGTTGGGACCCACAGAGACGTTATTGGGGGTTGGGACCCACAGACGATTGTTTGGCAGTTTGGGACCCAAAGACGTTGTTTGGGCCGAGTTTGGGAACCCACAGACGTTTTTGTGGCAGTTGGGCCCCACAGACGTACGTTTGGGCAGTTTTGGGACCCACAGACGTTGTTTGGGCAGTTGGGACCCACAGACGTTATTGGGCAGTTTGGGACCACAGACGTTGTTTGGGCAGTTTGGGACCCACAGACGTTTTGGGCAGTTGGGACCCACAGAGTGTTTGGGCAGTTTGGGACCCCAGAGTTGTTGGGCAGTTTGGGACCCACAGACGACGTTTGGGGGTTGGGACCACAGACGAGTGGGGCAGTTTGGGACCACAGAGACGTTTGGGCAGTTTGGGACCCAAAGACGTGTTGGGAGTTTGGACCCACAGAGTTGTTGGCAGTTGGGACCACAGCGTTGGGGCAGTGTTGGGACCCCAAGACGTTGGTGGGAGTCAGTTTGGGACCCACAGACGTTGTTGGGCAGTTTGGGGCCCAAGACGTTGTTGGCAGTTGGGACCCACAGACGTTGTTTGGGCAGTTTGGGACCCACAGACGTTTTTGGGCAGTTGGGACCACAGACGTTGTTGGGCAGTTTGGGACCACAGACGTTGTTTGGGCAGTTTGGGACCCACAGACGGTTTGGGCAGTTTGGGACCACAGAGTTGTTTGGCAGTTGGGACCCACCAGACGTTGTTTGGGCAGTTTGGGACCCACAGACGTTGTTTGGGCAGTTTGGGACCACAGACGTTTGGGCAGTTTTGGGACCCACAGGACGTTGTTTGGGCAGGTTTGGACCCAACAGACGTGGTTTGGGCAGTTTGGGACCCACAGACGTTGTTTGGGCAGTTTGGGACCCACAGAAGCTGTGCGGCGGCAGTTTGGGACCCACAGAAGTTGGTTCGGGCAGTTTGGGACCCACAGCGTTGTTTGGGCAGTTTGGGACCACAGAAGTTGTTCGGGCAGTTTGGGACCCACGACGTGTTCGGGCAGTTTGGGACCCACAGAGTTATTCGGGCGGTTTGGGACCACAGACGTTGTATCGGCGGTTTGGGACCCACAGACATTTCAGTTTCAGAGTTGCTTTTAGTTGGATATTCTGACTAGAATCCATATATATGAGGTTATTTACATTTACTTTATATCCCTGGTAAGTTCTGTGTAATATTTTCTCTTTAGAAACTCAAGGAAGAAGCAAATAAGATCCAGGAGGAATATGGTTTCTGCACTCTGGATGGGCACAGGGAGGGAGAAAATGGGAAACTCAAGACAGAGCCACCGGACTGTTACGAGGTCGAGGAGGACCACCCTAAAATGGGAAGGCTGCAAGATGAGGATAATGCCTGAAGACTACATTATTAAATGCAGCAAGTGCGTGTGGTAAAGATTGTAGGTAGGGTGGTAGCCTTATGTGATGGCTTTAACCACAAGCTATAGACAAGCCGTGGGCTTCTCTTTATAGTGTAAAAATAATAGGGAAGGAATTACGCTATGTTAATGGAACCAGCACACAATGAAATCTTATTGTAAGACCCAAGTCCCAGAATAGGAAGACCATCTGTATTCAGATGCCTGGAGGTTCGTACACATGGCTGATCATTTTCGCACGATGGTCCGACGAACGTTCAGCAACCGTCTCGTTATACAATAGTTCTGCACAACGAGTCTTAGAAGATCATTAAAGCTTCATTTCGTGCCATGTCCCACGAGGGTCGTTCGTCTTGGCAAATCGTTGTGGAAATGATAGGACGTGTATACAAAGCTTTATTCCTGATGTGTTATATAAATTTACTGTATTTCCTTTCTCTTAGAGAATCAAAGGCCCCGAGCCCCTGCTGGTTCATAAGTGGAGAAAGAAGTTCGTTGTGTGACAAACACAGTACATGGTTGGCCTCCTGGACAGAGAACATCCAGAACTCTATCAAGGACATCATGTAAACCCAAGCTCCAAGTTGAAGGTGATTGTGTCATGTGTGTGCCATCTGCATTCAGCCATGTTACGCAGAGGTTCAATTTCCCATTACAGAAACTTCAGTTTAATTGGATATACTTACAGGGTTTAAATGGTGCAAAAATGTGTTCGTACTGTAATATGCAGTAAGCCATCTACATTTGTACCAGATGATGTCCGCACATTTGTACCAGTTATGCTGTCCGCACATTTGTACCCGTGTGCTGTCTGCACATTTGTACCCGTTGTGAATGCAAAGGTGATTGCATTGTGGCTTCTTAGCCACAATGCATTCACGGCCTTGCATTCAGAAGGCCTAACACCTGGCTGTCATTATGCTAATGGGATTTTCCAGGGTACAATAATGCCACAGATTCTGTACAAGTCATTCTGAATTGAGAGATCCAGTCGGATGACTAGCGAAACATCTTCAAGAACTAAACTAAAAGTCCAGTGATCAAATTGAAAACAACACATTGTACCAGGTTGCTGTTGAATTATGTACAGTTGTACAGTATTAATTTAGTTACTTCAGTATGCTGTATGTAATTTGTACCAGTTTGTGTGCAATGTACATTTGTACAGTTTTGCGTGATGTACACTTTTGACCAGTTTGCTGCCAATGTACATTTGTTACACCGTTTTGCTGCATGTACATTGGGTCGGTAGTATGTGACCACAAGAAGTTATGCGGGTCGTATGTGGACCCACAGACGTTTATATCGGGAGTAGGGGAGTGGTAGTATGTGACCCACAGACGTTATTCGGGGTAGATGTGACCCAAGAGTATTCGGGTGTATGTGACCCACAGACGTTATTCGGGTAGTTGTGACCAACAGACGTTTTTCGGGTAGTATGTGACCACAGACGTTATTCGGGTTAGAGTAGTGACCACAGACGTATTCGGGGTAGTATGTGACCCACAGACGTTATTCGGGTAGTAGTGACCACAGACGTTATTCGGGTAGTATGTGACCCACCAGACGTTATTCGGGTTAGTATTTGGACCCACAGACGTTATTCGGGTAGTATGTGACCCACAGGTTATTGCGGGTAGTATGTGACCACGACGTTATTCGGGGTAGTTTGACCACAGACGTTTATCGGGCAGTTTGGACCCACAGACGTTATTCGGGGTAGTTGTGGAACCAAAGACGTTATTCGGGTAGTTTGACCCACACGTATCGGGGTAGTTATGGGACCCACAGACGTTATGGGTAGTTTGGGACCACAAGGCGTTTTCGGAGTTGGAACCCACTGACGTATTGGGTAGTTTGGGACCCACGACGTTATTTGGGTAGTTTGGGGCACCCACAGACGTTATTTCGGGCAGTTTGGGGACCCACAGACGTTTTTGGGCAGTTGGGACCCACAAGACGTTTTGGGGGTTGGGACCCACAGACGTTGTTTGGCAGTTTGGGACCCAGACGTTGTTTGGGCAGTTTGGAACCCACAGACGTTTTTTGGCAGTGGGACCCACAGACGACGTTTGGGCAGTTTGGGACCCACAGACGTGTTTGGGCAGTTGGGACCCACAGACGTTTTCGGGCAGTTTGGGACCCCACAGACGTTGTTTGGGCAGTTTGGGACCCACAGACGTTGTTTGGGCAGTTTGGGACCCACGAGTTGTTTGGGCAGTTTGGGACCCACAGAAGTTGTTGGGCAGTTTGGGACCCACAGACGACGTTTGGGCAGTTTGGGACCACAGACGAGTGGGGCAGTTGGGACCACAGAGACGTTTGGGCAGTTTGGGACCCAAGACGTTGGTTGGGCAGTTTGGGACCCACAGAAGTTGTTTGGCAGTTTGGGACCACAGACGTTGGGGGCAGTTGGGACCCCAGACGTTGGTGGGAGCAGTTTGGGACCCACAGACGTTGTTTGGGCAGTTTGGGGGCCCAAGACGTGTTTGGCAGTTGGGACCCACAGACGTTGTTTGGGCAGTTTGGGACCCACAGACGTTGTTTGGGCAGTTGGACCACAGACGTTGTTGGGCAGTTTGGGACCCACAGACGTTGTTTGGGCAGTTTGGGACCCACAGACGTGTTTGGGCAGTTTGGGACCCACAGACGTTGTTTGGGCAGTGGGACCCACAGACGTTGTTTGGGCAGTTTGGGACCCACAGACGTTGTTTGGGCAGTTTGGGACCACAGACGGTTGGGGCAGTTTTGGGACCCACAGACGGTTTGGGCAGTTTGGGACCCACAGACGTGTTTGGGCAGTTTGGGACCCACAGACGTTGTTTGGCAGTTTGGCCCAGCTGTGCGGCAGTTTGGGACCCACAGAGTTGTTCGGGCAGTTTGGGACCCACAGACGTTGTTTGGGCAGTTTGGGACCACAAGAAGTTGTTCGGGCAGTTTGGGACCCACAGACGTGTTCGGGCAGTTTGGGACCCACAGAGTTATTCGGGCGGTTTGGGACCACAGACGTTTATCGGCGGTTTGGGACCCACAGACATTTCAGTTTCAGAGTTTGCTTTTAGTTGGATATTCTGACTTAGAATCCATATATATTGAGGTTATTTACATTTACTTTATATCCCTGGTAAGTTCTGTGTAATATTTTCCTCTTTAAGAAACTCAAGGAAGAAGCAAATAAGATCCAGGAGGAATATGGTTTCTTCACTCTGGATGGGCACAGGGAGAAAATGGAAACTCAAGACGAGCCACCGGACTGTTCGAGGTCGAGGAGACCACCCTAAAATGGGAACTGCAAGATGAGGATAATGCCTGAAGACGTCATTATTAAACTGCAGCAAGTGCTGTGTAAAGATTGTAGGTGGTGGTAGCCTTATGTGATGGCTTTAACCACAAGCTATAGACAAGCCGTGGGCTTCTCTTTATAGTGTAAAAATAATAGGGAAGGAATACGCATGTTAATGGAACCAGCACACAATGAAATCCTTATTGTAATGACCCAAGTCCCAGAATAGGAAGACCATCTGTATTCAGATGCCTGGAGGTTCGTACACATGGTGATCATTTTCGCACGATGGTCCGACGAACGTTCAGCAACCGTCTCGTTATACACAGTTCTGCACAACGAGTCTTAGAAGATCATAAAGCTTCATTTCGTGCCATGTCCCACGATGGGTCGTTCGTCTTGGCAAATCGTGTGGAAATGATGGACGTGTTACAAAGCTTTATTCCTGATGTGTTATATAAATTTACTGTATTTCCTTTCTCTTAGAGAACAAAGGCCCCGAGCCCCTGCTGGTCATAAGTGGGAAAGAAGTTCGTTTGTGACAACACAGTCACATGGTTGGCCTCCTGGACAGAGAACATCCAAACTCTATCAAGGACATCATGTTAAACCAAGCTCCAAGTTGAAGGTGATTGTGTCATGGTTGTGCCATCTGCATTCAGCCATGTTACGCAGAGAGTTCAATTTCCCATTACAGAAACTTCAGTTTAATTGGATTACTTACAGGGTTTAAATAGGTGCAAAAATGTGTTCGTACTGTAATATGCAGTAAGCCATCTACATTTGTACCAGTTATGTGTCCGCACATTTGTACCAGTTATGCTGTCCGCACATTTGTACCCGTTGTGCTGTCTGCACATTTGTACCCGTTGTGAATGCAAAGGTGATTGCATTGTGGCTTCTTAGCCACAATGCATTCACGCCTTGCATTCAGAAGGTCCTAACACCTGGGTCATATGCTAATGGATTTTCCAGGGTAAATAATTGCCACAGATTCTTGTACAAGTCATTCTGAATTGAGAGATCCAGTCGGATGACTAGCGAAACATCTTCAAGAACTAAACTTAAAGTCCAGTGATCTAATTGAAAACAACACATTTGTACCAGTTTGCTGTATGTACATTTGTACCAGTTATGCTGTAGTACAGTTGTACCAGTATGCTGTATGTACATTTGTACCAGTTTTGCTGCATGTACATTTGTACCAGTTTTGCTGATGACCTTTTGTACCAGTTTTGCTGCCAATGTACATTTGTACCGTTTTGCTGCATGTACATTGGGCAGTTTGGGACCCACAGACGTTGTTCGGGCAGTTTGGGACCCACAGACGTTGTTCGGGCGGTTTGGGACCCACAGACGTTATTCGGGCGGTTTGGGACCCACAGACATTTCAGTTTCAGAGTTTGCTTTTAGTTGGATATTCTGACTTAGAATCCATATATATTGAGGTTATTTACATTTACTTTATATCCCTGGTAAGTTCTGTGTAATATTTTCCTCTTTAAGAAACTCAAGGAAGAAGCAAATAAGATCCAGGAGGAATATGGTTTCTGCACTCTGGATGGGCACAGGGAGAAAATTGGAAACTTCAAGACCGAGCCACCAGGACTGTTCCGAGGTCGAGGAGACCACCCTAAAATGGGAATGCTGAAGATGAGGATAATGCCTGAAGACGTCATTATTAACTGCAGCAAGTGCGTGTAAAGATTGTAGGTGTGGTAGCCTTATGTGATTGGCTTTAACCACAAGCTATAGACAAGCCCGTGGGCTTCTCTTTATAGTGTAAAAGATAATAGGGAAGGAATACGCTATGTTAATGGACCCAGCACACAATGAAATCCTTATTGTAATGACCCAAGTCCCAGAATAGGAAGACCATCTGTCATTCAGATGCCTGGAGGTTCGTACACATGGCTGATCATTTTCGCACGATGTGTCCGACGAACGTTCAGCAACCGTCTCGTTATACACTAGTTCTGCCAACGACGTCTTAGAAGATCATTAAAGCTTCATTTTCGTGCAAATGTCCCACGATGGGTCGTTCGTCTTGGCAAATCGTGTGGAAATGATCGGACGTGTATACAAAGCTTTATTTCCTGAGGTGTTTATATAAATTTACTGTATTTCCTTTCTCTTAGAGAATCAAAGGCCCCCGAGCCCCCTGCTGGTCATAAGTGGAAAGAAGTTCGTTGTGACAACACAGTCACATGGTTGGCCTCCTGGACAGAGAACATCCAGAACTCTATCAAGTACATCATGTTAAACCCAAGCTCCAAGTTGAAGGTGATTGTGTCATGGTTGTTCCATCTGCATTCAGCCATGTTACCGCAGAGGTTCAATTTCCCATTACAGAAACTTCAGTTTAATTTGGATACTTACAGGGTTTAATATGGTGCAAAAATGTGTTCGTACTGTTAATATGCAGTAAGCCATCTACATTTGTACCAGTTATGCTGTCCGCACATTTGTACCAGTTATGCTGTCCGCACATTTGTACCCGTTGTGCTGTCTGCACATTTGTACCCGTTGTGAATGCAAGGTGATTGCATTGTGGCTTCTTAGCCACAATGCATTCACGCCTTGCATTCAGAAGGTCCTTAACACCTGGCTGTCATATGCTAATTGGGATTTTCCAGGGTACATAATTGCCACAGATTCTTGTACAAGTCATTCTGAATTGAGAGATCCAGTCGGATGACTAGCGAAACATCTTCAAGAACTAAACTTAAAGTCCAGCTGATCTAATTGAAAACAACACATTTGTACCAGTTATGCTGTATGTACATTTGTACCAGTTATGCTGTATGTACATTTGTACCAGTTATGCTGTATGTACATTTGTACCAGTTTTGCTGCATGTACATTTGTACCAGTTTTGCTGCATGTACATTTGTACCAGTTTTACGTGGTATTCGGGTATATTGAGCACCCACATCCCGTTCTATATTCGGTTTTCTGTAGTATGGGTGACCCACCGACTTTATTCGGTTAGATTGTGACCCTACAGCAGATCGTTATTTCGGGTAGTATGTGTATGACCCACAGATCGTTTGAGATTGCCAGCGTTAGGTTGGTGTATGTACCCCGTTATCGTCTCTACTTTAGCGGTTATTGACCACGATTACGGGTAGTTATGTGGAGCCACAGAGCTTATTCGGTATATGTGACCTCACAGACTTATTCGGGGTAGTTTATGTGACACCACAGATCGAGTATTCGGGCATTGTATGGACCCTACAGACGTCTATTCGGGTAGATTGAACCAAGACGTTATTCGGGTAGTATGGAAACCCATCAGACGGTTATTCGGTTAGAGTTTGCTATCTTGGGACCCACACAGTACGTTATTCGGTAGGTATGGGGACTACAGGGTATGGTTTGGACGCGACAGTACGTTATGTGAGTTTTCGTGGTAATATCTATGACTTCCCGAGTCCGACCGATTTTAGTGCGTTGTGACCCAAACTTATTATAGCCGACTTGTTTATTCGTGGCGTGCAGTATTGGGGACCCAGACATCGGTTTTGGGTAGTTGTGGGACCCACAGACGTTTCTGGGGACGTTTGGGACCCACAGACGTTGTTTGGGCAGTTTTGGACCCAAACCCAAAAAGACGTTTGTTTGGGGCAGTTTTTTGGTGACCCACAGCGACTTTGGGCAGTTTGGGACCCACAGACGTTGTTTTGGGCTATTTGGGGGACCCACAGACGTACGTTGGGCAGTTTGGGGACCCCCCAACGGTTTTTGGGCAGTTTGGGACCCCAGACGTTGTTTGGGCAGTTTGGGACCCAACGCGTTGTTTGGGCTTTTTGGACCCACAGACGTTTTTTGGGCAGTTTGGGACCCACAGACGGTTTTGGGCAGTTTGGGACCCCAGACGTACGTTTGGGCAGTTTGGGACCCACAGACGGACGTTTGGGCCGTTTGGGACCCCAGACTTTGGTTTGGGCATTTGGCCCACAACTTGTTTTGGCAGTTTGGGACCCACAGACGTTGGTTGGGCAGTTTGGGACCCACAACGTTGGTTGGGACAAGGCATTTGGGACCCACAGACTGTTTGGGCAGTTTTGGGACCCACAGTACGTTGTTTGGCAGTTTTGGGACCCACAGACGTTGTTTGGGCAGTTTTGGGACCCACAGACGTTTGTTTGGGCAGTTTGGGACCCACAGACGTGTTTGGGCAGTTTGGGACCCACAGACGTTGTTGGGCAGTTTGGGACCACAGACGTTGTTTGGGCAGTTTGGGACCACAGACGTTGTTTGGGCAGTTTGGGACCCAAGACGTTGTTTGGGCAGTTTGGGGACCCACAGACGTTGTTTTGGGCAGTTTGGGGACCCACAGACGTTGTTTGGGCAGTTTGGGACCACAGACGTTGTTTGGCAGTTTGGGACCCACAGACGTTGTTTGGGCAGTTGGGACCCACAGACGTTGTTTGGGCAGTTTGGGACCCACGACGTTGTTCGGGCTTTTGGGTCAGTTGGGACCCACAGGACGTTGTTCGGGCAGTTTTGGGACCCACGAGCGTTTGTTGCGGCGGGGCATTTTGGTACCCACAGACGTTGTTCGGGCAGTTTGGGACCCACAGACGTTGTTCGGGCAGCAGTTTTGGACCCACAGACGTTTTTCGGGCCGGTTTGGGGACCCCAGACGTTATTCGGGCGGTTTGGGACCACAGACATTTCAGTTTCAGAGTTTGCTTTTAGTTGGATATTCTGACTTAGAAATCCATATATATTGAGGTTATTTACATTTACTTTATATCCCGGTAAGTTCTGTGTATATTTTCCTCTTTAGAAACTCAACCAGGAAGAAGCAAATAAGATCCAGGAGGAATATGGTTTCTGCACTCTGGATGGGCACAGGGAGAAAATTGGAACTTCAAGACCGAGCCACCAGACTGTTCCGAGGTCGAGGAGACACCCTAAAATGGGAATGCTGAAGATGAGGATAATGCCTGAAGACGTCATTATAACTGCAGCAAGTGCGTGTAAAATTGTAGGGTGTGTAGCCTTATGTGATTGGCTTTAACCACAAGCTATAGACAACCGTGGGCTTCTCTTTATAGTGTAAAAGAAATAGGGAAGGAATACGCTATGTTATGGACCCAGCACACAATGAAATCCTTTTGTAATGACCCAAGTCCCAGAATAGGAAGACCATCTGTCATTCAGATGCCTGGAGGTTCGTACACATGGTCTGATCATTTTCGCACGATGTGTCCGACGAACGTTCAGCAAACCGTCTCGTTATACACTAGTTCTGCCAACGACGTCTTAGAAGATCTTAAAGCTTCATTTCCGTGCAAATGTCCCACGATGGGTCGTTCGTCTTGGCAAATCGTGTGGAAATGATCGGACGTGTGTACAAACTTTATTCCTGAGGTGTTTATAAATTTACTGTATTTCCTTTCTCTTAGAGAATCAAAGGCCCCGAGCCCCCTGCTGGTCATAAGTGAAAGAAGTTCGTTGTGACAACACAGTCACATGGTTGGCCTCCTGGACAGAGAACATCCAGAACTCTATCAAGTACATCATGTTAAACCCAAGCTCCAGTTGAAGGTGATTGGTGTCATGGTTGTTCCATCTGCATTCAGCCATGTTACCGCAGAGGTTCATTTCCCATTACAGAAACTTCAGTTTAATTTGGATACTTACAGGGTTAATATGGTGCAAAAATGTGTTCGTACTGTTATAGCAGTAAGCCATCTACATTTGTACCAGTTATGCTGTCCGCACATTTGTACCAGTTATGCTGTCCGCACATTTGTACCCGTTGTGCTGTCTGCACATTTGTACCCTTTGTGAATGCAAGGTGATTGCATTGTGGCTTCTTAGCCACAAGGCATTCACGCCTTGCATCAGAAGTCCTTAACACCTGGCTGTCATATGCTAATTGGATTTTCCAGGGTACATAATTGCCACAGATTCTTGTAAAGTCATTCTGAATTGAGAGATCCAGTCGGAGACTAGCGAAACATCTTCAAGAACTAACTTAAAGTCCAGCGATCTAATTGAAAACAACACATTTGTACCAGTTATTCTTGTATGTCATTTGTACAGTTAGCTGTAGTACTTTGTACCAGTATGGCTGTAGTACATTTGTACCAGTTTTGCTGCATGTACATTTGTACCAGTTTTGCTGCTGTACATTTGTACCAGTTTTGCTGCATGTACATTTGTACCAGTTTTGCTGCTGTACATTTGTACCAGTTTTTGCTGCCAGCAATTTGTACCAGTTATTGCTGCCAGCACATTTGTACCAGTTATGCTGCCAGCACATTTGTACCAGTATGCTGCCCGTAAATTTGTACCAGTTATGCTGCCCGTACATTTGTACCAGTTTAGCTGCCCGTACATTTGTACCAGTTATGCTGCCCGTCATTTGTTACCATTATGCTGTCCGTACTTTTGTACCAGTTATGCTGCCAGCACATTTGTACCAGTTATGCTGCCATTCTACATTTGTACCAGTTATGCTGCCCGTACTTTGTAACGCAGTTTATGCTGCCCTCATTTGTACCAGTTTATGCTGCCCGTAACTTGTACCAGTTATGCTGCCCGTACATTTGTACCAGTTATGCTGCCCGCACATTTGTACCATTTTTGCTGCCGACATTTTACCAGTTATGCTGCCGTACATTTGTACCGTTATGCTGCCGTACATTTGTACCAGTTATGCTGCCCGTACATTTGTACCAGTTATGCTGCCGTACATTTGTACCAGTTATGCTGCCCGTACATTTGTACCAGTTATGCTGCCCTGACTTTTTGTACCAGTTATGCTGCCCGTACATTGTACCAGTTATTCTGCCCGTACATTTGTACCAGTTATGCTGCCGCCGTAAACATTTGTACCAGTTATGCTGCCGTACATTTGTACCAGTTATGCCTGTGTGTACGTGGGCCCCGTACATTTGTACCAGTTTTAGCTGCCTACATTTGTACCAGTTATGCTGCCGACATTTGTACCAGTTATGCTGCCCGTACATTTGTACCAGTTATGCTGCCCGTACATTTGTTACCAGTTATGCTGCCACAGTACGTTTGTAGCCAGTTATGTTGTCACACATTTGTACCAGTTATGTGGTCACGGAAAACTCTTCAGTTCCTCCCGCCATTGTTTACACTCCATACTGTAAGGATTCTCAACAGTAAAAACCGTGTAAAAAACGGTTTAGCAGATTAGCCTTTTCGGCATCATCATACAACCACCTCAGCTCCATTATTTAATAGGTCCCACATTCTCAGTTCCTCATTTTTTTACATTTATATACTTAAAAAATCTGGCGGTTGGGACTTGCCTTTGTTCGGCAATCCGTATTTCATTTTCTATTTTAGGCTATAGTTTAATGCTTTCTTGCACTCTTTATTACAACTTTGGAAGAGTCCCTGTAAAGCCTGTCTTGGCTTCCTAATTTCAAATTTTAAAAGCCTTTCTTTTTTTCCATTTCCCTGTTTTACCTGAGATTAAGCAAATGCAGGAGTGGACCTATTTTTTAACACTTGTTCCTAAGGTACCGATTTGGAAATTTATAGTTAAGATCCCTTTAAAAGTTGTCACATTCTGCTCAGTATCTTTACCTTAGAAAGTTCCCCCCAGTCATGAGCAGGAGCGATCCTTTAAAAGCATAAATTAGCTTTCCTAAAGGTTAAAAGTTTTTGTTAAGCCAGTGCACTTTGTTTTAGTTTTCTGCAACCTATATTAAATGACACTATATCTGGTCACATTCCCTAAGCTTCCCCATTACCTTTCATCTCCAAAATGAGCTCTGGGTATTAGTATCCCAGATCCAACAACGCATTCTTTCTGTAGGAACTCTACCATCTGTGAAGAAAATGCTCAATAGGAAAATTTATAAGAACTTTAACTTGAGGTGCTGGCAGTTCCTTACTCCAATCTATTCAGGGTAGTAAAATCCCCCATCAAACCAGAACATGCCAAACCAAGAGCAGGCCTTCGCCAACTGAATATGGAGATTCATTTTTCCACCTCTTCCCCGGCATTTTTTGGAGGCTTATACACACTCAAACAATTAATTTCCCAACCTTTGGCTTCCTGGTACCACCGCCACCCATAATGTTTTTGCCGCATCGTTTGCTCCCCCATTATTCCATCTTTTAAATTTGGCTTCAATTCCTGGTTAACATACATTACCATTACTCCCCTCCTTTATTATTTAAACCGGTCAGTCTAAATAAGGAGTCCTTAAATATTTACTGTCCAGTCGTGTGATCATTAGCAATGATTCTGCTATACCAATTACATCATACCTTTCCTTGAACGCTATTATTTCAAGTTCGCCGTTTTTCCAGCCAGACTCCCTGTGCATTTGTAAACATACCTTTTAGATTATCATTGATTACTTCCATAAATGGTCTTACATGCCTACCTTTCCTCTATGCTCCCCCTCCTCCTCTCCTCCCTCCGTGATGTGTTACTAGCCCCAAAGATCCCTAACTTCTCTATCTACCACCTGTGTTTGTAGATTAAATTTCCATCACCCCCCATCATAACCTATTTAAAATCTCCTCCACCCCTAGCATTTCTCCCCAAACAGTTGCACCATCACATTGATGTTTGCAATCCGTCACTACTAAAGAGCCTGTAGCCAACAGAAAAGTCCAGCCCAGTTCTCTAAACACCCAAAACACCATCTCCTTACACACTCTCTAGCACGCATTATACTCCTGAGCCCCGGTTTTGCCTCCCTAGCGTAGCCGTGGCTGCGGTAGTATTTCTGAAATCACTACCCTGAGGCCATTGCTATTTAACTTGGCCCCTAATTCCGGGAAATCATTTTAAGGACCTACCTCCACGTCTAACTTTGTCATGGCACCCAATGTGAACCAAAGACCGCGGCGGGTCACTACAGCCCCACCAAATTTAATCTGTCTACACGATCCAACACATGTAGAACCCTAGCACAGGCAGATAACACAATGTTCGGCAATGCAGGGTTCATGGCGACAGATTACCCTATCTACTTTTAAAATAATAGGAAATTCATCCCTACCACTACCACTGTATCCTTCCTAGCCCCCAGGTCTCCCTCCTTGTATGGAGATGGCCGTCCCTGGGGCTACAGGGAAAGGCCGCTCCAGACATGCGGCTCGAGCCACGTTCCTCACATATTCACCTAAAACTGGGCAAATCTGTTGGGATCGACCAGCTGGGAAGCAGCGTCCCCGATCCTCAGCCCCCTTACTTCCTGGTTGGACATTACAATTATCTCTTCTCCACCTTATCTGCCCCATCTTCCACACCACCAGTTTTAACTGGCCATAGCCAGTACCTGCATTTCCCCCAGGTTTGCCAAGTCCGCAATGCTGCAAGGTTACCCCTGACCTCAGATTCCGGATGGGCAACCCACTCACATCTGACACATACATAGGTACCCTGGGGCCGGACTGACTCCAAGTCCCATACTGCGGAGGATGCACATTGCGCGCCAACAAAAAACTGTCCAAACTAAAAAGCAATACACAGCAGAGACACAGCAGAGAAATAGTGTTGTTCTTAAACGCTTCTTGTTTTAAACGCTTTAGTTTTTTAACGCTGTCAATTCTCTTAAAAACAGAAAAAATCTCTTTAAAAACAGGAAAGTCATTGGGAAAGACCTTAAATGAGTTCAAACAACCAGAGCCAACAGGGCCTCAGCCAATTAAACCAATTAGTTACACCCCCATCCAATCAGAGAGGAGAGAGAAGAAAAAAAACACCTTTCTTTGTTCCTACCAGCCCCGCTCCAACAGGTAACAGGTTTTTAAACACAAGTATTTGTTTTAGTAATCCAGTGCTTTGAGTTTACTCACAAACATTTCCTACCACTTAGTCAAGCAGTAAGTAGTAAAAAAAACAACAAAAAAAACACCAGTGATTAATTACGTTACACAGGCACCCTCCTAGAAATAAATAGTGTTAGGGTTTAGTACATTCTAGGGCTGCAACCAACAGTTAATAAACGCTTTAGTTTTTTAAACGCTGTCAAATCTCTTAAAAACAGAAAAAAATTCTCTTTAAAACAGGAAATCGCTCAGAGGCTAATCGACTCATGGGAAGGCCTTAATGAGGTTCATATATAGGGCAAAGTCGTCTATAACTCTGTTGAGGAGCATGATCTTTCTGGAAATGTTGTTCGATACAAAAACATCCACAAACTATCTCCCCCAAGGACAAAAATTCTCATACACTGAAGAGTCTAGCCATCAGGCAAAACCAAACCAGAAAAATCCATTCAACAAGCGTTGAGGGGCCCTGGTGGGGAACATGGGGTCATCGGTGGAGCAGTCCGTACTCACTTTTGCCATACGACCTCTCCCGAGATATCGTATTCACTGCTGCGACAAATCACAGCAGTCTCTAGGACTACTGGTTTTACCTTCCGCTCAGGTCAGGAGTTCTTGGACCTGGTGGACATTGGAGACCAATTTCTATCAGCGGGAAACCTAACAGTGGTGGATAAGGATGCAAGCCTCCAAAGGATGGAGCGGGATGCGGTTCTTAAAATCCAGGGCCGCTGGTCAAGGAAAGAAAGAAACCATTCTACCAAAACCAGTCCTGGAACTACGGGCAACTTTCTGCCCTGTACTGATGGACAGACATTTTGATGGGAAGAACGTCCGCATCCAGTCCAGACAATGTCACGCCGTGGCATACAAATCACCCAAGGGGCACACAAAGCGATATGGTTGATGGACAGAATCAGAATGAAGGAGGAGAGCTTCAGAAACTAGCCGCTGTGGCCGTGGAAAACCCTCGTGTCTTAACGCTCCGTCAGACAAGCCTCCTCGTTCCATTCTGCCGAAGGTGGTCTATCTTCTATCATCAGGAAAATTATGTTCCAGCTTTTTCCTAATCGTCCTCTTCCAAAAGAGAGCAGTATGCATTATCTTGACGTAGTGAGAGCCTGCGGAATATCATTATGTCCACCGAGGGTATCCGTTCCCACTCAGGCCGTGTCATCTGCTGGCGGGACCCCACCGGGGGTCCAGGGCTTCTCCTAAGACCTTGCAAGTGGATGCGATCTACTAGTATACGCTGCTACTGGCGGTTTGGAGCTGTTCCTCCGCGGTACGGCTCACTCTACCCGGGTGTCGGGCCTCTGGGCGGCTCAAATGGAGCCTCGGGGACAGGAAAATTGTCGGGCGGAAACTGTTCTGCCATACACAACTTATCAAATTTTATCGTCTCCCGTTTTTGCGGAGAGGGGGAAATTACAGACTGGGACTGCTCTATCCTGAGGACTGCGGGAGACCTAAGGTCTCAATATTTCCCACCCTTTCAAATCGGGACTTTGGAGTCCCTACGTTCCTGGGTGTGTCCTCCTATAGGCTGTAAGAGGAAAAAAGAGGGGAACAAAGGGCATTTTGTTTGTACTCGCGTAAAATCCTTTTCCTAGCCGCAAAGGGGGACAGGTACTTCCTCCCTGTTTGTTGACATGACTTGTCTTTGGCTTGTTGCTACTTGTTTTTTTCTTGTTTATTTCGGTTTGTGTTACATTCTGTTTGCGTACGCTACCTCTTTTAAAGTGTCCGCTCCTGGAGAATGGTGCTTAAACTCCACGTTCCGGGGTGCCCCCTTACAGGCTTTAGAGAAAAGGATTTTTACAGGTGAGTACAAAAATATCCCTTTTTAGTATCCATCACTGTTATTATAGCGCTCCCTCCCTGACATGGTCTGAAGCGTGGTTGGCTAGGGTTTATTGTATTTACATTTGTTTTTGATGATGTGATGATGATTTAGATTATTTACGCTCCATTCACAATAGGAGTAGGGATTTTGTATTCCCTAGTTTATTGTACGGTTTGAGTGCCTCGTTGGAGTATAGTGGGTTTATATCTGAAGTGTCTGGTTGAAGTATAGGGGTATATATGACGTGTCTGGTGTGGTTATAGTGGGTAGATCTTGAAACGTGTCTGGTGCAGTTATAGTGGTATATCTTGAACGGTCTGGTGCAGTTTAGTGGGGTATATCTTGACCGTGTCTGGTGTGGTTATCGTGGGGTATATCTGACAGTGTCTGGTGCGTTTTTAGTGGGTATATCTTGGGACCGGTTGGTTTGGTTCTTATAGTGGGTTATCTTGACCGTTGTATGGTGCATTTATAGTGGGTATATCTTGGAAGTGTTGGTGTGGTTATAGTGGGTATATTCTTTGACCGTGTCTGGTGTGGTTATAGTGGGTATATCTTGATTGTGTCTGGTGCAGTTATAGTGGGTATATCTGACCGTGTCTGGTGCGGTTATAGTGGGTATATCTTGACCGGTATGGTGCGGTTATAGTGGGATATCTTGGCGTGTCTGGTGTGGTTTAGGCGGTATATCTTGGACAGTGTGTCTGGTGTGGTTTTTATACTGGGTAGATCTGACCGGTATGGTGCGGTTATAGTGGGTATACTTGGAAAAAAAAAAAAAAAAACCCCCCCCCGTGCTGGTGCGGATGTTTTATTAGTGGATATATTGGACGTGTCTGGTGCGGTATAGTGGCGGTAGATATTGACCGTTGTCTGGTTGCGGTTATAGTGGGTATATCTTTGACCGTGTCTGGTGAGTTTATAGTGGGTATATCTTGACGTGTCTGGTGAGGTGTTAGTGGGTATCTTCTTGGACAGGTTCTGGTTGCGGTTAATAGTGGGTATATCTTGACCGTGTTCTGGTGGTGCGGTTAAGTGGGATATCTTGACCGTGGCTGGTGCGGTTATAGTGGGATATTTGACGGTCTGGGTGGTAATAGTGGGTAATCTTGACCGTTGTCGGTGCGGTATGTGCTTGATTATATTCTAAACCCACAGCAGCACACTATAGGCGTGTGGTGAACGGACCTGATGGGGTTCTATACCTATTTATAAGTAAGTAACATACTGACTATCGTATGCAAACATAATACATGCAATGTGCTCCTCAGCGTGTGAAGTGTGTTTAAAGACATGTCAAATATGTTAAAAACAAAAAAGTGGTAAGTTACCTACCTCATTCCAACCTATATCTTCAGCACATTATAGATTCATACTAACCAGATATTTAGGATAATGATTGTTCCCATTCTGGTACAGGAAAGCCGGTCATCCCCTCAATCGCAACCAATGACTGACTGCTTTTGCCCTACTCCTGTGTCGATTTGCACATGCTCAAGCTACTAAAAGCTTATTGAGGAGATGAAGTCTGTCACAAAGGGAGGTAACGGGGGCCAAAAATAATGGCTAGAAAAAGAAAATTGCCACGTAAAAGTGAAAAAACGTGCAGTTTAGGTAATTTAAGGTCAAGGGAATAGTTTAGTAGATAGGTGAATAAAGAAAACTTTGGTGTTCTAAAATAGGCTCAGGAGTTTTTTTGGTAGCGATGAGTTCCTCGTTGGATTCGCACCTGCAACAGATCTCAAGATTCCAATTTTTTTTAATTGAATGAAATTTTCTTGCAGCCTTAGGGGAACCAGGAACGCAGGGGTTAAGCACCCTTCTCCAGGAGCGGACACTTTAAAAATTGAGATGAGGGCCTCCCAGTGCTCCCTCCCAGCTATAAACCTGAGAACGGAAAGCCCCCTCCAGTTTTTAACGTGTCAGCTTCAGAAATAGGACCCGCTATACTGTGTCTCCTGGAAAAACTACCACAGCCATGCTTGCAAGGAGCCGGTGGATTTCAGGCCCCACCTGTCCCTACGTGGGAGTAGCATCCAGCATATCTATCCATGCTGATGCCGCAGCAAGAGAAGGGCTGCCCATATGACCCGCGGTCTAAAATGCGCAGAACCACCCTCCGCCGAGCAGGCAACCGATGTTGGGACAAATCCCAACATTTCGTGGACATTGGATACATCTCCCGCATCAGATTAGGTTTACCTAACCCGGTGGACCGTGGAGAGCAACTTGTATGGGCAAAACCTCCTTTGTCTGCCCCGTGGAAGTGGTTAACGACGGACGCAGTCTCGGGATCGGGAGCAGTATGACGACTCTCAAAAGGGCCCCAAGGTCTTTGGACCAAAGGACGAAATGCTTCTGCCCATAAATGTCTGGAAGTCAAGAGGCAATATTCCTTGCCGTCTCACTGGACGGTTTTATTGACGGGCAAAGACAAGAAAAGCCATACATTCGGACAACGCCAACGGCTTGGGGCATACATAAATAATTAAAGGGGGCCCACCAGAAGCGATATGGCATCGCAGAAGCACACAGAATTCTAACCTGGGGCAGGGTTTACAAAACCAGCATTATGCGCAATATACAACCTGGTGTCTCAACCACGGAGGCCGATTTCCTAAGCAGGTTAGTAAAGTCGACCAGGAGAATTGGGGCTCTCCATCCGGAGTTTCAAACAACTGACACAGAGATGGGGGACTCCGGACATCGACTTGAGGGCCTCTCGAGGACAACCAAAAAAGTTCCGATTTTTTGCGCAAAGGACAAGGAGATCCGTGGCTGCCTTCGTACGGAAGGCTTCCGTTCCACTCAGGCTTTGTTCATTGCTTTGGCGGGGCCCCCGAGTGGGTTCTGGGCTTTCCACAAACTCTGGCAAGGTTGGATTAGATCTATATGTCGCGCGAATTGGCAGTGGGCCGGTCCTCCTTGGGGTTATGACCACTTACTAGGGCTGTTGGGAGCCCCTGGGGCGGTCGCCATGGCGCCTCGGTGGGCCAGATATGTCGAGCGGCAACTTGGTCTTCCATCCATACCTTTATCAAATTTATCGCCTCCAAGTTTTTTCGGGCAGGATTACAGCCTTGGGCGGATTCTATCTCAGAACTGCGAGGTTAAGTGGTTTATTATGGGTTCCCACCCTTACAAGTTGGGACTTTGGACGTCTCCTGCGTTCCTGGGTCCCTTCTCACCTGTAACAATCCCTTTTCTCTGAAGCCGTAAGGGGGACCCATTTATTTCCTCCGGTTTGTTGAAAGGGATTGGCTTGGCCTGTTGCCTGGTTTTTTTTTTCGTGTTTATTCTACTATATCTTATTTTTATTGACTTACGCACCTCTTTGGAGACCAAATGGAGGAGGCTTCCGTGAGGATTGGCACTGGAGTGTTATAAGCTGAGGGGGGGAGGAGCAATGGAGCCTCGGCTTTCAATTTTTAAGTGTCCGTCATGGAGGAGAAAGGGTGCTAACCCCTGCGTTCCTGGGTCCCCCTTACGGCTGCAGAGAAGGGATTTTACAGGTGAGTAGCGTGTAACAACATAAAAATCCCCTTTTATCATCCAAACATTTTACATTGATAATTAGAAAATCGAAAATGTAGAATGGGAAAAACTTGATTTGTTTCCAAAAATGGTATCAACCACCTAATGTAGCTACCCGTAAGTCTAGGTAAAGAAGGTCAGCGGAATCAGTGCCCTTTAACAAGTGTTTAGGCAAACACTCAGGGAGTTCGACACAAGGTGTGATCCGGCCCGACCCGCGAAGGCACGAGTGTACGAAAGTTCGTTTCGGCTGTATAATCGGCTGCGTACTGGGCCCTTGATCGTCCGAAACGCCCATTTGGTTGGGGATCATGCCCAACCGACGGGGAGATCTCGAACGAGACGCCGTTTCGCCCGATTGAGAACGTAATGTGTATGAACCTTAAAGGGTATCTCACTCGTTTTTTCAAAACACATGGACTGGTGACAGCTAAGAAACTTGCTCGCGCGCTCCACCGGCGTTGGTCTGCACAGGTCCCGACGGACCTTGTGTCTATGCGCATAGAGGCGCATAGAAGACAAGGTCCGTGTGTGGACTGTCAGACTATGCGCCAGGGGGAGAGAGTTGTACGCGAGGCGGGGTAGGTTTCATTAGCTTTGTCACCAGTTCCTGGGTGTTCTGTTGAAGAACGAAGTAAGGCACACTCCTTTTAACCTCCCGTTCTCATAGAAGGGATTCCCAAAAACTTGAAAAATACGAGTGAGATCCCTTTAGGTTTGCATCCTGAGATTCAAGACTCAGCCGACATGGGAAGACAGAAGTCAGGAGGGCATAGGGTTGTATGAGGTGTGGCCAAAATAAAAGTCAGTTGTGAAAAGGTTGGTGTTAGTGCTGTGTGCTTCTTTGTTTGCAGGTTGATCCTCTGTTAGAGACGGGATCATGATGCATTTCGGTTAGCTGTAGTGGTTGGTACTGCTTTACATCAGTAATGCACAATAATTTAAGAAAGTCTTGTGTTTTATATGTAAATCAAATTCATGTTTTGTCTTCAATGACCTGTGCTCTTTGAAATTTTAATAGATTTATGATTTACCGTTTGTTAATTTTAAAGGGCATCACTCCACTAAACCTTTTATATTTAACTTTTTTTTTTTCAGTTTCCTTGAAGAAACGGAAGGTTAAGGATCCGAGTCTGACCGAGATGCACCCATCCAATGTATCTGCATGTGGCTACAGGCAAGGGAGCCAATCAGGTAAGTTTGTCTTCCGCACTGTATCCTGGCTTTTAAAAGACAAAGCTCATTCCCACCGTTCTTCAATGAAACGGAAGAAAAAAGGGTGGTAACGTATAAAATGTTAGTGGTGATAAGCCTTAAATTTATATTAAGTAAAGTAATTGTGACTAATTGTAATATCGTTTTGTAACTCCAGGGGTCTTTTTTTTTTTTAACATAGTCTTTACCAAGAAACAAGAAGCAGAAAATAATTCTGCAGCAAGAAGATTCAAGAGAAGGAAGGTAAGAATTGTAACCCGATATTCCCCACAGGATCTCCTGTAAATGGAATTCCGGGATCATATGTATTTGAAGTAGAAAGAAGTAAAGTTGCCATTATGATAGGTCATTGTTGCATTTTAATGTGGATCCCAATTTAATTTGGTACCTTTAATGAAATATAAATGTGCTGCTCATGTTGTCCCATGGTCGGTAAGTTTCAATTTATACTTTGGGGGATTCACCCCCAAGTTCTGTGTGGTCCAGCCAGTTAGCAGTGAGAAAAGGATTGGGGATGAGGACAAAAAATATCAACATGTTGTTTACTGGATTGTAAATCCTTTTTTATTTCTGTTGCCCCTTCACTTATAGTCGCTGTATATTGTCATTAACGCTGTCATTACACACCTCGAATTACACGATTAGACATTTGATTCAAAGATGAATGTCGAATAGATTGTAATGTCGAGTGGAGCGCAGTATTACTTACTTTGTCTTCGACGAGTTGTGTTTACGTTTGTGCAATCGTTCGATAAATGGTGGGGACAGACGAGTGGTTGTGAACACGATGCGGACATAAGAGGTAGTTTTGTTGAAGTTTGTGGCCAGCTTGTGTTGCATAAAAACTTAATTCTTTTTTATTGTAGTTGTCAGGGAACCAAGTCAGTTTGTGATGACAACAGCAACATTTGCCAGAGCAGTGCGACATAGAGAAGGAGATTACATGCAGGAGGAGATAAGGGGAAAGGTTGTGAATCCACTGTACCGTGTTGTCCATACATTGACAAGGTTCTTTCATGTTCCTGAAAATGAGATGATCTTTGTTTGATATATTCAGTAGTAATCCACTGGTTCTCCGGACTGGGTCAATCAACACAATGAACGGTGTACAAAGAATCGGCATAAATATTCCTGTAGAATGTTCTCCACTCAGCATGTAACAGAAGGGTGTTTACATTGTAGTTATAGGGGATATTAAAAACTGCCCGGGTACGGTATTAAAAACCTACATTGCACATGGTCGGACATATATGTTGTAGTCTATCGGGTTTTGTTGTTTTTAATTTTGATATAACTGGCTTCATTGACTGACTCTTTTCACCAGTATTTTCCTATGAGCTTCTGTCTGGTTATTCATTCAGACAGTTCTGTTTGGTCTCCCCACACTACAAATCTTCACTGTAAATTGCTGTGATATGTGTTATACTTCCCTCACCCAGGGGAGTCATTTATCCTCTAGCATCTCTTCTGGTTCCGTAATGTTTCCTATTGTGTGGGAAAAGGCAGAAATAACTACAAAGTGAGTAGAGAAATTACTCTTTAGATTTTAAGGAAACTGCCTGTCAGGTGCTCTTTACTAGATTTTCCAGACTGTTGACAGATGTATTAGTGATAAGCATGAGAGGATGCACCATAGTACACTTATAACCCCTACAAGACCACCATAATAGTTGATGCATGTAATATGATACATTCATGAATAGTGATGACATATAGATACACTGTAATAGTGAGACTCATAATAGTGATGCACATAGTAGACTGAATCAGTGATCCACTATAATGTGATGCACTTTAATATGATACATATGATAGTGATTGCACCCATAATGATACACCGTAGAGTGATACATCCATAAGCAGTCCATCGAAGACCGAACGATGCGCGCGTTGGTTTTCGATGCGTCCGATCGCCCATTCATCTGATTCAAATGCAAAGTCAGTCGACAGCCAAAACCTGTTTTCAATTTTTTCGGCTGATTTAAGGATACACTGAACTATCGGGTGCTCGAGACCATAAATATGCATGTGTGTGTACACAGCTTTAAAAGTGAGAACCATAATAGACTGTAATAGTGCTAAAACCTTTTATGGCGTACTAAAATGATTGAAAAGCAAGCAAATGAAAAATGAAAGCAAATGCAGATTGAAAATGCAAGCTTCGAAGCGCAATTAGGGCTTTTCCAGGCATGAACCAATCTGAATCTGTTAAAGCAACTCTCATTTTCTACATACTAGAACAAAGGTTCTGATATACACAGATGTTATCTTTGCCCCCATGCCTGGCAATGGATTGTCGTAAATAAAAACTGTTATTTACAAACAGGCCCATGCCAGCCATGGGGGCAAAAGAAACATCTGGTAATGTCAAACTTTGTCTAGTATGTATAAAAGGTGCTTTACAAGAGTCGTATTGGATATGCCGTTAGAAACTTGCATTTTCAATCCTTCTCAGCCGTTTTTTTTTTTATTGAAGAACAGGAGGTTTGATAAGCCAATAGTTCCTTTACCTCCCGTTTTCAATAAATGAATTGCCCAAACTAATTCCCCAGTCTGGGGAGACACTTTAATAAATGTATGTTACCCCTGGTGCCCACCATTTCGGCAGCGGAGATTTGCTAATGGTATCATTTCTCTAGGCAGAACCCCAGTGCACAGATATTTGTAAATGGCGAACCAAGAAAGAGTTGCTGGCAATCAAAAGTAGTAAGGAAAGTAAAAAAATAGGGTCAGAGGATCTTTAAATATCCAAATTTTGATCTCTAATTCTCATGTGGAGAATGAGGGAGAGAAGAAGTCCGATTTAAAACAAAGGCAACGGAGTTGAAGTCAGTTAGTCACTTCTAACGATTTAAGTCGGATCTTGGGTGCAAACCTGATATTATACTGGGACAGAAGTATTGTACCCAGAGAGGATGCTGCTCTGGTTAATCTCCCCAATGGCCTGTGTGAGTTGGCAGAGGGCTTTGTCCCTTGTTTTGTAGTATGTTAGTCCAAACCATCCATGAAACGGAGCAATAAGAAAGGAAGGGCAGAGCAAAACCACACAACACAAACAATCAGCAAGGCAAATCAGACAATAATGGCTGAGATTGGAAGATCTTTTTCAGTATAGTACTGAGCGTTAAAACGAAAAAGATTTATATAAATGTTTGAATAGTATTGTATATTAAAGATTGAAAAAGGTGACCCCTTCATTTCAGGGTGTTTTAACTACTATAAAGGCGTGGAAGTGTTTGGAAATTGTCTGCTGACAAATTAGGAATATTTTGTAGTTACAGTCCCTAAAATGAAAATATCTCTTGGCACATTTCTATACAGTTAAAGCACCCCTAAAAACGATCCCTGCATCTATAAATTCTATGATACATGCAAATACTACTAATATTCCCATTAAAGGGAATCGCCACTTGTTTATAAAAAAAATTGCCATAGTTTGTATTGAAGGAACGGGAGGTAAAAGATCGTGTGTCATACCTACGGTTGCTTAAACTTCAGCAATGCACATAAGCATACAGAAAAGGGGGGGCTGTGGGAGCTCCTGGGCAAAAACTCCTTTATAACAGAGAGTGGAAGTGCCAACTGATTGACCCAAAACATTTAAAAAACAGAAAAGAGATGAAAGAGAGATCAATGCACATTCCATGGGCCCCCATATAGTTAAAATCTATGCTAGTGGCAAACAGTAAAAACATGGGGGGTTTTAGTTACAATTTAGCATAAAAGTGAAAAAGCCTTCAACCCGTCAAGGTAAACCAGTATGGAAGGTTCTAACAGTTTACCCTTGGGGTCATTATCTGGGTGACACTCCCTGCTTGGTGCATTTTCTTGGAAAGGTGTCTCTCACTGACCTTGACATTGGATAGTATACAGGCTACACTTCCCCCCGCCTACTGGATTTTAACAAGGAGGGAGAGGCCCTCCATCCAATGCCTGGATTCAAAGGATAGACCTCCAATATAAAGGGATGTGTGTGGGGTAGTGTACTACCACATGGAAGCGTTGGTCAAATCGTCCTCTTCCTGCAGAGAATCTCTTGCTACAAGATATACACACAAAGGGGGGGCTGTGGAGTCCTGTGGCAACATGACCTTTATAAAAAAATAGAATGCACATAGCATTTACAGAGTCCGTGGGGACGTGTCACACTTACGTGGACGGAGGACGAGGCGGACCCGAGTAAGTACCTTAACATCGTTCCTGGCTCCGCATGTTTTATTGACGAACGGGAGGTTAGACACGTGCTACCTTTACACTCCCGTATTCAATAAAACTAAAATGCCATTTTTTTCATTTGTCGTTAAAACACTGAGTACAAATGTACAAAACATTAAGAACACAAATATGTGTAAGGCACACTCACAATATTCCCCCCCTATTCAGTCAAGAGCTTAGCGTTCTAGTCCCCCCCATTAGCGATGCTCCAAATTCGGCCAAAGAAATGGACCAAAACAATAAACTGTAGGGACACATGGTGCAGTTGATTGATACAGCCCTGTTATGCTTAAATCCCTGCAAACCAGTGTGCTTTTGGTTTATTTGTCCCTTCTAGGTGCCACATCATTGGGCGCCCCTTTTACATAATTGCCGACAATTCATTCTGAGAAAACGTCTCACAACAGTTTAATTGGAGATTCGTTTAGATTACACAGCCCCTTGAGAAAACAATCTGGACACATTTCAAACTAATAATAATTGACAGTCTGTTAAGCTCGATATAGATTTCCTTGGCGTCAATTGCTCTAGGAAGTCATAGTTGTAATGTCTTTTTGTTTTAAAGATTCAGAGCCGGAGAAGAAAAAGGACCTTGGAGATCGGAATATTATGTGGAAAGAGTTCTGTAAACAGACAAATTCCTTTGCCGATCTTACAAATGGAGAGGTTAATGGGAGTTTGTTATACCTACAAGGAGCCGTTACATGATTTGATGATGAAAGTGTGAAAAAATTGTACATGAAAAAGCAGAGAGAAACACCATCACTATGGGTCCAAAGAAAAACCGGGGGTGTGACGATGGAATCTGAAAGGAGAAAGGTTACGGAGCAATCTGGAACGAAGAAAGGGCTTCTAAAAGAAAGAGCACAAAAAGGAAAGATAAGGGGAGCAAGACCAATGAAAAAAAGGGACGTAAAAAAACAAGGAGACCGTCGAAAAAAGTAACAGAAAAAAGGAGGAAATACGGAGGGGAGCAAAAAGTTCTTACAGATGAAGGAAACGCAACACTGGAAAAGAGAAGAAGCGGGAAGAGAACGAGGCCGAAAGAAGAGAAGACAAAGCACAGATGACAAAATAGGGATAGACAGAGAAGCGAGACCCTCTAAAATTAAAAGATAAAAAAATCCATCAAAAGAGAAGAAATCCAAGAACATTCACACAAAGATAAAATTAAAGAGCCAAAATAGGGAGAAAACATACATGGAAGATAATAAATTTGTCCAATGAACACAGAAGTTTCCGGCGTACGGAAGGAGAGAAGAAAGAAGTTGGAGACATATTGCATACGGTGAAAGTGTGAATTAGATTGGGATTAAAGGAATGGGTCGGATCATGGCGTAGAGGAGAACGGTTTACTCAAAGGGTAAAAAGTTGTGAGAAGAACATAGAGAAAGGACCAAATTAAAAGAATGTAATAAATTGCAAAAAGACAAGAAAAGGATTTTAAAAAAGGGGAGAGTGAGAAGAAAAGAAAAAAATAAGGAGCCCAAAAAGTGACAAGAAGAATTTAAAGGAATAAAAAGAGAAATGAGGTATAAAAGGAAGAATTGGTTAGTTTCGTGAAGAAGAAGTATTAAACTGGAGTCTGAAAAAGCGATCGAAGAAAGGACAAAAGCCGATAGGAACAAAATCCTCCAAAGATAATGAGGAGAACGATTTCTTTTGCAACAGAAAGGGGAAGACAAGGGTTCTAGAAAAGGAAAAACCAGGACAAAAGCAACCCATAAGAAAAAAGTTAAAGGGACATAAAAAAGCAGAAGAGGATTCCAAATGGAAATGGTAAGTATAAAGGGTGAATATTCTGCTCATAATTCAAATGATTTATTAAAAACCTTAAAAATTACACCAAAATCTAATCTATCATCCATCTATCGATGTCCCAATTAGGACGTGTCGTGAGAAAGCGATTAGCATATCGGTGGTCCTACCCTGATTGTAAAGTAAAGTGGTACACACCGTTACTGATTAAAGCCGATACGTCGGATACGTATATCCGGGGCTTATACGGACGGTACCTTGCTTTTCCGAACACTCGGGTGGTGACAGTCGTAAGGAAAAGATTGAAAAATTTCCTCAGACGTGGTAGAGTCCCTATAGGGGAGTCGGCGAGGGAGACGAGCCACCGAGGCATTCTCCATGTGCTTGTCTATGCTTGTGTATTAGAGAGGAAACGCTCGGACTGGGTGTATGTAGATCTTGTAGATCTGTTGTCATCTATCCAAAATCTTTAGGTGTGTACCAGTTGATGAATGCATATTCCACACATCTCCTTGCACAATGCTAACTGGTGATTGTATTAAAACTGCAATGGGTTGACCCCTTGTGCCCTTCTGTTTCGATAGAATTGCTGGCCAATATTGGGCAGTTTTTACTAATCCCATATGGGGCTGCATGATGTGTGCGTACGGAGTTTTTAAAAATGCAGGTGTTGGGTATGGATCTTTGTCACGGTTGTGTATGGGCTTGTCTGTCCAAGTAATGTCTTCTTCTTAGGAAGCACCCAAAATAGGAGTGTCCCAGAAACAAACCATGCACTCTGGAAAAACAAATGATCAGTTCACAGGAAGGCTGTTACTATAATAATCCATGCCCCCTTATGTATGTTATTCTTCTTGCCTCTTAGGGACAGCACGTTTATAGTTAAGATTGTATAAAAAAAAAGACCACAAGGATAATCCATCAATTACCAAAAATTCAGCAAACTCCCAAATACAAAAAACAACTTTACATGTCATTAAAGTAGATTTGTACAGCCAGAATTGAACCTTGTGAGTTCATACCTCAAAGGAAAGGTCTTTGCAGGAATCAATGTACCACCGCCACTGCGCTCCAAAGGGATGGTAGGATAGCTGGTTACTGTGGTGTGGGACGTTCCAAAATCCCCCAATATGGACTGGTAGCCCCACTGTTTGACAAAAATGAAAGATCAAACCGGGGACTAGAGTGCAACTGGGTATCTTATGCTCAGCGAGATGTCATGGGCCGTCATTGAACCTACGGCCGTCCAAATTGACTCTCCAACCAGTGGGTTAGGCAGACTCCTAGGGGTATGGCTCTGTTCTGACAGTCTACCTGATCCTATCATACTGAAATTTGAATAATAAGAGCACCACATATGGAGGACATGCTCCACAAGAAATGCGTCCTTCCATTGGATGTGCATCAGAGGAATCCGTTTCAGGGAGTGGACAGGTTCTGTCAGATCAGATTTCCCATGGAACCTCGAGAGTATATGATTAGATCCTCACCCCTGGATAGAAATGGAATTAAGAGAGGTGGGTGATTTTTTGGGGGTTTAGTTCAAAGTCCATTTCTCAGGGTGGACAATATCAAGAGCCAATTGTGGCCATGGATGTCGTGTAAATGTGGGCAGGCACGGTGCTCAGTGGGGGCAGAGCACTGTTGTCCTGAGTTTGATTTCACCCTTGGAACACACTGGAAGGAGTTGTGTATGTTATACTGGCACTTGGTTTCCCCCAAACTTCAGGTTCCACAGGGGCTGATGGGAATGTGATACATGTAATTGAAAGCACTACGGATGTTAGCTCTATATAAATCCACAAAAATACAGGAAATGAGAGGTCCTGTGGCGGGTCTATTTCCAGCCCCAACCCGACCCAGTAATTCTGTAACCGCACCCGACCCTGAAGTTTTGAACCGACCTGCTTGTTTTCTTCCTAAAAATTTATAAGGAAGTTAAAAAAAAAAAAAAAAAGTCTAAACAGATAAAGGAGATTTTTACCGTTAAAATCTTTTTAACTGAAGCGGAAGGGGGACCCAGGCACAGCGAGGTTTACGCATCACCTGCAGGAGCGGCACACTGACAATTTAAGGTTTGTACCGGCTCAGGTGCTCCTCCCCTTACCATATTTCCACAGCAACGAAAAAGCCTGCCTCAGTTTGTCCCAAAAGGGAGAACGAAGGAGTATAGATAACAAGAAAAATGTCTAACTAAAATCTTTACTCACTTAGGGAAACCTACAATTGCCCTAACTAACTAAGTCTCAACATAGTGAGTGTTAGTGCATGGGTCCCCTTCGGCTTCAGAGAAAAATATTTTATGGTAAGTAACAAATCTCCTTTTCATCCTTTCAGCCTTGGGGACCCAGGCACAGCAGGGGAGTCCTAACGGCCCGAACAGTAAAGGGGGGGACCTCGATGGAGGCCCCAAGTCGTTGCTGCCCATAAGGCCCATAGTGCCCTGGTAGAATGGGTTGCAACCTGCAAGGGGTAGTAGGCAGCCGCTCACTCTGCAAAACACTCGGAATAATTAACTACGAATCCATGAGCTAGTGTCTGAGTGGGTGAGATGCTCTGGAACCCTTGTGAGGGACCGCCAAGAGGAGTGAACCAAGCCTTGGAAGAAAGAAAAAGATTCCGTTCTAGAAATGTATATACGGAGACTCTACATCAGAGAAATTGTAACCTCTTTTCCTATAAACAAGACAGCTGGGAGGAAAAAGGACTGGAACGATGATGTCCTGATTCAAGTGAAAAATGAATAGAGACATACATGGGCGGCAAAAAGAGAAATGACGGATTGAGGGCAACAAAGAACGCCTTGTAGTGTAAAGGCTATACAGGAGAGGTCTACGGAAACGAGCCGCCAATTCTTGATGCCCTTCAGCATGGAGGAGGAAATACTTGGAGAAAAAGTCTTCCAGGATAGAAGGGATAGGCGATAGAAGCTTGAGGTTCGAATGGGGGACCCTGTAGGACCGGGAGAATAGCAAGAAGCCCATGTTTGTACCCGACTGTCTGCAAGGAGGATTAATTATGTCGCCACCCCTTTGTAAAAAGGTTTGACATCTTTCCGCGTGCAACATCAATGGAATAGATTTGACAGAGCTGCAAACTTGGACCTGAAGCACTAAGAGAGATTCCCTTATTAATCCTACTGTAAATAGCGTCTGGAAAGAACAAATTTCCCGATGGAAGGCGCACCAGCTTGCGTATCTCTTGCAGATTGGTGGGAGATTGGGAAGAGTGAACAGCTTTCAACATAGTTTTCAAACATGTTGGAAGGACGTGAAGAAGGAATAATACACTCTCCTTAAGATGGAAGGATTCAAGCCACCGTGCTGTTAAAACTGAGTTCATTGAAGGTCTGGATGGAAGAAATTAACCCGGGAAAGAGAGGTCCGGACGGAGTGTAGGGCCATTGGATTGTCCACTGACCGCTTCAGTAGATCAGGAACAGGCTTTCGCGGCCACCGAGGGTTTAAAGATGATTGTTGGAGTTTCTTTCCTGTTGATTTTTGAGTACACGAGGGATAGGTATTGGAGCAAAGGCAGGTACACCAATTGGAACCGCCATGGGTTTACTAGGAGCATCGTACTAGATATGCCTGAGGATCTGCGTTCGAGCAGTAAGGGGGTCCTTACGATTGAGAGGCAAACGCCATGAATCTATCTCCAGAGTTCCCGTCGATGAAACTAAGGTCATGAAGACCTCCTGGTGGGAGGAGACCATTCCACGGGCTATAGTGTGCAATGTGTTTCTTCCATGGGCCATGTCGACTCCGAGTGCCCCTTGGTGGGTTGATATATGCCACCATTGTGGCGTGTCCGACTGTGATCCGAAAACTTGTTTGCCAGTTTTGGTCCAGTGAGAGGAGAAGCCAAGTTGTTCAGTTCCATATGGCCCAGAGATCGAGGACATTGATTGGACGACGGGGATTCTTTCCATTGACAATGAACCTTGATGTCTGGGATCATGCACGCCCCCATGCCCGATTGACTTGCTGTTTTGTGACAATACAGTCCAAGGAGGGAAGACAGAGGTTTCCTCTTGGAGATTGAGGTCCTTTGTCCACAATTAGGGACCGTCGATTGAAAGAGGAAGGGATATCAAGGGGTCCAGGGAATCCACGATTTGTTCCAGTACTCTTAACATGTGACATTGAAGCGGACGCAGGTGGAACCATGCTTATATGAATTGCGTTGATGGTCATGTTTGACGTATCAAGATCCGGGGGAAGTGGTCATTGCTTGAAGAGTAAGCATTTGAGAGCTTTGATCTTTTATGTGTTGGAGGGAGTCTTGCGTGTAGAGAGCCCAAAAAAATGTCATGGGAGGGGGATGACTTGCGGGGGGTTTTATCCAACCAAAGTCAGGATTGGAGCATGTTTCAAACTTGAGAGAAAGGATCAGAGGAAGGGATGACGCTTTGATCAGGAGGTCGTCCTGGTATGGTAGAAGGAGAAGGAAAGTCTCCCGAGGCGAATAAAAATAAAAGCTGTTGGCAGGCCATGGTAAAAACATGGGGTGGTGAGGACGTTCGACTGGGAGGTGTGTGTGTGAACTGAAAATGGAGCCCCCACCGCAAATCTAAGGAAGCGGATGGTTGCACAGCCAGATGGGACATGTAAATAGGTGGCCGGATCTCAAGGGACGAGGAAGCTCCGGCGTTCGATAGCTAAATATGCCATACTTGAAAGTGGGTCTTTTTGATGTATACTGTTTTGAGATCGGGAGGTTTCTAAGACCGGTCAGAAGATCCGTCCTTTTTTGGAACCAGAAGAGGTTTGGAATAGAATCTGCAAAATATGTGGGAGGTAGGGACCGGATTAGTTAGTACTTTTGCCTGTAATAGCAGACTATTGCCCTCTGAAAGGCATCTGGAAAGATGGGTGGAAAGAAGATAAGAAACGTTTTGGAGGGAGAGCGGTGAACTCGATGAAAATCCTTGGAGTCTGGAACAGGATGATCTGGCTCTTGAAAAAATCTGCAGACTCGTCCTCCCACCCAGGATGGTGGGGGATAAGTCATGCGGATTCAGGCTTGTTGTCCAAGGGGGGGCGAGGAGAGTGGATGCCTCTTTGGTTATGGATGGAAATGGAAACTGTTGATTTTTTTTGTAAACCAGGAGGAAAGGGAAAAGGGTTACCTATTAAAGAGTCGACAGCTCTGGTGCAAAGGTGTTTGGGAGCATATTCTATTACCTTCCTCAATAGAGTTGTCCATAATCCTCCTGAAGCGACTTCACTGTGGAAAGGATAATATGAGAGGTTTCAGCGGCCGGAGTCGGAGTCGTGTGTTAGCAACTACTGTCTAGATGGAGGAAACCTGTGGGAAATGGAAGCAGACAAAGAAAGGAGGCTAAGATTTTTAGATCATACTTTCATACTCCTGGGGGTACCATGAGAGCTGATTTGAAAGACCCCGTAATTAGAAGGAGGTTAAGGCTATGCGATCACAAAAATGGATTGGCCCAATCTGGTTCCTAGACCATCTGAGCCCAGAGGCGGGGGGGGGTCATGGGAGTAGGGTCACGGATGCGCACCTTGAACCGATTGGCCCTGCAGGCATATTTCTTGGACAGGTCGACACACCATAGATATGCGATCGGGTGGGGATTTTTTGTCCCCTTCTGGGGGACGGGATGCGACCCCCTTGGGCCATGAACGGAAGCAGGGAAGAGAAAAAGAAAAGGAGAATAGAAAATATGTATATTATTTATATATATTATATATATATATGTAGTTATGTTTACTGGTATGATATCAATAAAGTGAGTTGGGAAAGGGTTTTGTCACTGTGAGGAACGGTTATAAAGATGGAACGTCTTCCAGGGACGTTGGTTATGGCAGGTTCATGGCAGTTTAATAAAAAAGCTGGATGGGGTTTTACAAACAAGGAATGTTACAAAGTTACTGGTATTGATACATAAGTAGAGGTGTGGGAAAGGGTTTGTCACTGTGAGAACGGTTTAAGCTATGGAATGTCTTCAGGGACGTTGTTATGGCAGGTTCATTGGTCAGTTTAACTAAAAAGCGGATGAGTTTTACAAACAAGGAATGTACAAAGTTATGGGGATTGATACATAAGTAGAGTTGGGAAAGGGTTTGCAACTTGAGAACGTGTTAAACTATGGAATGTCTTCCAGTGGACGTTGTTAGTGCAGGTTATTGGTCAGTTTAATAAAAAGGCTGGAGAGTTTTCACAAACAAGGAATGTTACAAGGTTACTGGGATTGATACATAAATAGAGTTGGAAAGGGTTTTCACTGTGTGGAGAACAGTAAAGCATGGAACGTCTTCCATTGGATGTTGTTATGGCAGGTTCCATTGGTCGTTTAATAAAAAGTGGATGCGTTTCTGCAAACAAGATGTTAAAGAACTGTATTGATACATAAAGTAGAGTTGGGAAAGGGTTTGTCATGTGAGAACTGAAAGCTATGGAACTGTTCTGCCAGTGGATTGATGTTATGGCAGGGTCATGCGTAGTTTAAGGAAAAAAGCTGGGATGAGTTTCTAACAAAAAAGGAATGTTAAAAGTTACTGGTAGTTGATACATAAAGTAGAGTTGGGAAAAAGGGTTTGTGTTAACTTGGGGAAGAACGTGAAGCTATGGAAAAACTGTCTTCAGTGGGACGATGTTATGGCCAGGGTTCATGGGCAGTTTAATAAAAAAGCTGGATGAGTCTACAAAACAAGGACGTTACAATTTACTGGTTATGTGATACATAAAAGTAGTAGAGTTGGGAAGGCGGATTGTCACTGTGCGAACGGTTTTAAAGCTATGGAAACTGTCTTTCAGTGGACCGTTGTTTATGGCAGCGGTTCATTGTCAGTTTAATAAAAAGATGTGATGAGTTTCTACAAACAAGGGAATGTTAACAAGTTACTGGATTATACATAAAGTAGAATTGGGAAAGGGTTTGTCACTTGTCGAAGAACGGTAATAAAGTATGGAACATGTTTTTTTCTTCCAGTGGATGTGTTATGGCCAGGTTATTGGTCCAGTTAATTAAAAAGCTGATGAGATAGTTTATACAAACAGGGAATGTTACAGTTACATGGTATGTGATACATAAAGTAGAGTGGGAAAGGGGTTTTTCACTGTGAGACCGGTTTAAACGCAATGGGAATGTCTTCCCAGTGGATGTTGTTATGCAGGTTAATTGGTCAGTTTAATTAAAAAGCGAATGAGTTTCTACAAACAAGGAATGTAAAGTTAATGTATGATACATAAAGTAGATTGGGAAAGGGTGTCACGTGAGAACGGGTTTAAAGTATGGAAACGGTCTTCCATGGACGTTGTTATGGAAGGTTCATGGTCAGTTATAATAAAAAGCTGGATGGGTTCTGTACAACAAGGAATGTTACAGTACGGGTATTGATACATAAAGTAGAGTTGGGGAAAGGGTGTGTCCACTGTGAGAACGTTGTAAAGTATGGAATGAGTCTTCCAGTGGACGTTTATGGCAGGTTCATTGGTCAGTTAATAAAAAAGCTGAATGAGTTTCTACAAACAAGGAAATGTTACAAGTACTGATTGAACATAAAGTAGAGTGGGAAAGGGTTGTCACGTGAGAACGGTAAAGCTATGGAAAACTGTCTTCCAGTGGACGGTGGTATGCTGGTTCATGGTCAGTTTATTAAAAAAGCTGGATGAGTTTCACAAACAGGAATGTGACAGTACTGGTTATTGATACATAAAGTAGAGTTGGGGAAAGGGTTTGTCACTGTGAGAACGGGTTAATAAAGCTTGATATGGACACTGTCTTCAGGTGGATGTTGTATGGCAGGTTATGGTGCAGTTTAATAAAAAGCTGGTGAGTTTCTGCAAACAAGGAATGTTTACAAGTTACTGGTATTGATACATTAAAGTAGAGTTGGGAAAGGGTTTTTCCTGGAGATGAGAACGGTAATTTATATGGAAACTGTCTTCCAGTGGACGTGTTATGGCAGGTTCATGGTTCAGTTAATAAAAAGCTGGATGAGTTTATACACACAAGGAAAAGTTAAAGTTACAGGTATTGATACATAAAGTAGAGTGGGAAAGGTTGTCAATGTGAGAACGTTAAAGCTATGGAAACGTCTTCCAGTGGAGTTGTTTATGGTAGTTCCATTGGTCAGTTTAATAAAAAGCTGGGATGGAGTTTTCATACCAACCGGAATGTTACAAGTTACTTGGTATTGATCCTAAAGTAGAGTTGATCCAGGGAAATTTCCGATGCCCTTTTGTTTTCCCCTTCTAAATTTGTGTGGGGTTTTTTTTTTTGCCTTCCTTGATGAACAGTAAGACGGAATGAGGATATTGTAGATGGGTTGGACTGGATGGACGTATGTCCTTATTCACCTCAATAGTGTATGTTTAGTTTTTATATACAGCGCCAATTGGGAACGCCGCTGCTGTTACAGTGTAACGAAAATACAATAATCAGTTCAGTACAAAATATACTAAATAAGGTTAACAATCCAGTCCAAAAACATTTTAATAAATCTACCTGACCACTAAGCTACAGTTAAAAAGGGAGACTTTAAGATATTTAAAGTGCAGTGTAATACCAAAGCACAGGACTTTCCTAAAAAACTACATTCCCAGCACTGCCCTATCCAATAAAACATGTAATGGTTGACAGTCAAAGAGTCGTCATACTCAAGGTCTAGTGATCTCAAACAACATGTGCTGTGAACACTTCCTTTTTCATGACATGTGCAGAACAGATCCCAATCCTTTTTAAGCATTTCATTCAACTATAGGAATGCAGAGATTAGCTGCCGTGGCCGTGTCAGAACAGGTGGTGCAGAGCCAGCACACAGCTCTTTCTGCAGCATTTCGGTAAGTATACTGATTGTATATCAGCATGGGGTTAATGTGGCGTGTTTTATGAAGAAGTACAAATGCTACACTTGTGTCGAATTGTAAGTATGATATTGCAAACAACAGGGAATGGTATACCATATTTACTCTATATCTGACATCACAGAACATCGTACTGTATTTATTTAAATGGAAAGTGTTTCCGAGTGTATTTCCCATGTATTACATAAAACGTTGCTGACCTAGGGTGCCTTGAAAATAGATTTTTTTCAATGTGGTACAGTGCACAAGGTTGCGTATATGTGTATGTTTCCTAATGTGCCTTTCTGTCGGTGGGAGGAAGAACACTATGAGGATGGAGGTAAAAGGAATTTTGACGACATAAAGGTCCGTACTTATGCCCCTCCATATGAGCCAGTCCAGGATGATGTAAACTTCTACTATGATGGTAAGAGAGAGTCATATGCAAGTCTCCCCTGACACATGTCTGCATTGGGGCCAGATTGGGATGGATTTAACTCAAGAGGTTGCTGTAGTGTTTCATGGGTCTTTATACTTGGCTGGATCTCTGTAGGAATAGAAAAATAAAGAATGGTGTCCATTTTCCAGGACACTTAGGGCACTGCCACAAGCGACGCAAAACGCAATCGCACACGAAATTGCATGCAATTTTGTTGCGTTTGCGCATGCGTTTTTTCATTAAGTTATAGAAAAGCACGCAAACTTAAAAAAAGGGCCGCAAATCGCAATTGCATGCGGTTTGCGTTAGCCGCAGTTTTCAATAATCTGAAAAAACGCAAGGAAAAACACGCTAGTGTGCCTAGCCCTTATTGTTGTTTTATAACCCAGTAATCTTAGAACAGGTAGGTGGTTATATGGATAAACCAGTGGTGTACCAAGTTTAGATACTATAAGGGCTAAAAGTTATATATAATATACCGAAATCATTCATCATCCACCAGAAACCCCATTTCATCATTGGTTTACCCTTATTGGCAAGAAGTATTGTACCTGAATTTGACTCATACCCTTCGGGACTGTTAGGTGCACTCGAGGTTGGCACCTGAATTCATGTCGGGTTACAGTTCTTCCCTAAGCTTGATTTTTATCATGTTTTTAGCCTATTTTAGTTTTTCTCCCATGTTTGTGTATAGGGTTCAGATAGCTGTAACCCTGCGGCAGGTTCGTATGTATTTGTGTTAGATGTTTATTGGATCCATTCTTTTGCGAGTTGATGAAAAATTATTTTAGTAGGTGGTGGGGACAATGTTTTGATAAATTGGTTTTATTGTGGATTAGCAAAACAGGGGGAATTTTATTATATATTATCACTAGGCGTGGGGTAGTAATTCATTTAATCACCGATTCACTTTGCATATAGACTCTCCGAGCGATGTTGTAATTATAAATGTGAATATGTGCGTTTTTTTTTTTTATAGTTTTAGCATTTGTTTAATGAGCTCGTCAAGTTTTCACTGGTAAATGTCACACAACACACACCACACACATTCTTGCTTTTTCTTTCAGGAACGCCAATGAAATAAGTCAGGGGAGGAGGAAAGGAAAGTAGCAACGTTTTTCGCCCAAAATGTTAGATCACGAATATACACCAAGGAGTGTTCCAGAAAACATTTCTTTGCAGATGGAAACACCTGTAAGCACGTTGTGCTATTTGTGTTCAGTGTTGTAATGTTTGTATTGTTGGGTGTTTTAATGGTTGATTTTGTCCCATATTGTGGAAACTGCTGCAAAATCCTAACGAAAATCCACTTGAAGAGTTTTAATGTTCAGCCCTCCAAACTATATACGGGTAAATTCAACCCCTAAAACATACAATAGTTTAGAAAACTGAAAGACAAATGGTAATCTGTTATACAGAAAAACAGATCCCCTTCCTTCTGCTCTCAAACGGTTCCTTCTTTCTTTCTAAAGCTTTTACAGCGCTCATTATTTCTAATTGTAAGTTTGGGGGACTTACCTATAAACATAGAATGCCAAACTGCATAAAGTTCGGTCCGCTTTCGAACTCAGTAACGAATTCGGTCCCATTAAAGTCAATGGGGGAGTGATAGTTTGAAAAGTCTCGAGTGATATTACAGCTAAACTAACAATGTAACTTACGTGAAATGGCATGTGGACACTGGGAATGGTCGGGTAACATGTCACTGTCACCACAAAACTTTTTTAAACACTTCTATAACACGAGAGCGGGCATGTCAATTGTCTGGGTTTGCACAGCTACATTCCCATGGTACCGAACGATCTTCAGGGTTTAGAGCAAATATCGAACCATAAATTCGCAGGGTTACGAAATACAAACAATACTTCCGAGGGGTTCTCAAAAACGAACGATACATTTTTTTTTCAGGGGTTAGCAAAACGATTAACATTCTCGGGTCAGCGAATGGCGTCGTAAGTTCAATAATTATAGTTTTTTTTCAATATTACGACATTACAGCCGCGAGTCCGAAAAAAACAAAACTAGTTCAGTTCGACCGAACCGAGAGTTTGGCTCGAAACAGGTTCAAGTTCAGTTTTGTGGCCATTAATAATAAAACATGTATTAGCTTGTTGAGTGGCGACCTTTTAAAGTCATGCTAACCACTAGGTAAAAGAGTTATCTTGGTAATTAAGAACGGGATTCTGTGCTGTGTTCTTTTATATGCCATGTTTTTAAGATTGGAATAGAATCCAGATGGGGGGTTATATATGATTGTGTCGTGTGATGATGTTCAGGTACATTGCCAGAGAATATTCAGGTAATTAAACTGTTTGTCTTGAAGCCAAATGATACCTTTAGAGCATGTCGGTTACCTGCCCCAACCCAACTGATATATTTTGACACTTATTACCTTATTATAAACCAGATATTTAGTATTAATTATGCCTCTATTCTGGCAAAATAAGCGGGCCCCATCCCTCCATGATGTCAATCAAGGTGTGGCCAACTGACATCACCAATCAATGAGTGACTGCAGATTCGCCTTCTGCCATCTCTTGCAACATGCTAAGCTTCTAAAAAGCTCTTTGAGCAGAGGAAGGAGGAGGAAAGGAGAAACCTTACCCAGAACTTATCATTAACTATCTGGTGTACAAATGCATTTATAAAACTGGGTAAAAAATAGGTGAAAATGAACCTTTAAAGAGTTAATAATGGAACTGTAAGGGTGTTGCTGTTTTGTTAAAAGTAAAACTTGGAATAATGGTAGTAGGTAGGTAGGTAGGTAGTTAAATAATCGTTTCATTTTACAGGATTGAACAATCTGCAAATATTTTTTCAATAATATGGTTATAATAAAACACGTGTTTGGTAGATTTACCCATCATAAGTAGTTTGCACTGCGGTCCATATATGGACATGTTCCAGCAGTATGGAAACCAATAGAAGGTTGTGCTGCTGCATGTTTACGTTTGTGTCTATAACTAGTCTCATATCACGACAGACAAGGGAGCTATTCACGTAATGTCTGTTAAAAAGTAGGTATAACTTCCTGCTTATACACACTGCTCATACGTACACATCAGTAAACTTGCCCTCCGTGTTCTGTCCGTCTGGAACCGACATAGGGCCGTTATCACTTTAACTACATCACGGAAACAGGCAGGGTAAGGAGACGGCGGGTAACTAATAAACATGTATTAGCTTTTGAGGCGGGGCAGACCCTTGAAATCATCTAACCACTGGTAAATAGGTTATCTTTGTATTAAGAAGGGATTTCTGTGCTGAGTGTCTGTGTATATGCAAGTGTTGTTACGATGGGAATATTAACCGAGGGGTGGGGTGTTATATATGATTGTTCTTGTGATGAGGTAGGTACATTGCCAGGAATATCAGGATATAATGAAAACTGTTTGTTCTTTGAAGCCGAAGATGACCTTTAAGAGCATGTTGTTACCTGCCCCCAACCCAACAAATGATAGATGTTTGCACTTTATTCCCTTTATTACTAACCAGATATTTAGTATAATATATGCCTTATTCTGCCAAAATAGCTGCGCCCTCCTCCATGCTGTCAATAAGCTGTGGCAATGACATTCACAATCAATGATTGACTGCAGATCGCTTCTGCCCTCTCTGCACATGCTTGAGCTTCTAAAAAGCTCTTTGAGCAGAGAAGGAGGCAGAGAAAGAAAGAGAAACTTTACCAAGAATTATCAATTAAATATCTGGTTACAAATGCATGTAATAAACTGGTAAAAAATAGGGGAATGTGGAAAGCCTTTAAAGCGTAATAATGGAAATGTAGGTTTGTGTTTTTGTTTAAAGTAAACTGGAAACTAATAGGTGGTAGGTTAGTAGAAAATTAATCGTTTCATTTTACAGGATATGAACAATCTGCAAAATTTTTTTCAATAATATGTTTATAATAAAATCAGTGTTGGAATCTTTCCTATAAATGTGCAGTAAAATATGCATTCTATCGGGCTGTGTAATGAAAATCCAATAGATCATACGTGTCATTTAACTATGGTAGTAATGGTCACTTCTTTACAGCAAAAAGACGGAGCAGAGGAGGAAGAGAAATTGATTAAGCACATGCTATAAGTGTGACTTTCTCCGAGAGGCACAAGTATTTTGTGGTAGGAACGAGGATCGGAAAGCTCCCTTACCCAAGGAGAGAAACAGGTTTAAAGTCCAATAGTACTTGTTATACGTGTCGACTTGTGACATTAGCTCAGTTTATGGCCATGCGGATATATTGTATATGCTGTGCAAATGTTATGTGTGGCAGGTTTATAGTACTTCTAGGACCACAGAATAATGGTGTGGGACAGTAGTTCCCATGAAAAGTTTGCTGGATCTGTTATGTACATACTGGCTCCTAGCCAATGGTTCAGCAAACATCAGTGGTTGTCATGGGATGAAAATTCCCTTTAACGAGGGTACATGCTAGGGATACTGTATCCGCTCATTTAAGAGAGAGAAAGTCGTTTTTTCCCAATGTATAGAATGTTTTATAGTCTGGGGGTATGAGATCACGGAACAGCCAATTATGTTCTTCAATAGATTTAATTTTTTTGGGGGGTAAAACAGCAGAACATATTTATAATATGTATTTTACGTGCGGTATTGGTATGTTACCATTCATAGTAGTTTGCCTGCGGTCTACTGACTAGTCACCAGTATTGAACCCAATAGAAGGTTGTGCTGCATGTTTCCGTTGTTGTCTAGAAATATGCTCATTATCCACTGACCAGACAAGGAGCTATCAAATTATTGTTGAAAAATGTAGGTATAATTCCTGCTAATCCACATGTCACTACGTACACTCAGTAACTTGACCTCCGTGCTTCTGTCCCTTCTGGAATCCGCCCAAAACAATCGGTTATCAACTTTACGAATCACGGGAGAAAAAGCAGGCAGGTTAGGAGAGCACGGCAGGTAACATCAGGGTCGTGTGCCATTCTTAGGAAATGGTGTGGCAGTCCCTGCAAACGAGTTAAACTCAGCTATAAAACCGAGGGTATTCGGGGTAGTATGTGACCCACAGACGGTTATTCAGTAGAGTGAACAGACGTTACGTAGACCACAGGACTTGTAGTTGCACAGGTTTACGTAGTGTGAGCCACAGACGTTATTCGGTAGTATGGACCCACAGAGTATATCGTTAGTATGTGAGCCACAGAAGTTATGCGGGTTGCGAGTATGGTATGTACAGTATTATGTGACCCCACAGACGGATTGGTAGTTAGTGGTGTATGTGACCCACAGACGTATTTCGGGAGATGTGACCCACAGAGTTTCGGGTATGGTCAGTATGTGACCCACAGACGTTTATTGGGTAGGATGTGACCCACGAGACGTTATTCGGGTAGTTATGTGGGACCCAAGAGACGTATTTTGCGGGTAGTATGTGACCACAGACGTGTATTCGGGTAGTATGTGACCCCACAGACGTATTCGGGGTTATGTGACCACAGACGTTATTCGGGTAGATGTGACCCACAGACGTTTTATTCGGGGGTACGTATGGGTGACCCACAGACGTTATTCGGGTAGATGTGACCCACAAGACGTTATTCGGGTAGATGGTGACCCACAGAGTATTGGGGTAGTATGTGACCACAGACGTTATTGGGGGTGAGGGTTTGGGTAGGTAGGTGTGGACCCACGAACGTTATTCGGTGTATGTGACCAACAGACGTTATTGGGAGTAGATGTGACCACAGAACGTTATTCGGGTAGGGTAGTAGGTGACCACAGACGTTATCGGGGTAGTATGTGGACCCACGACGTTATCGGGTTAGTTTGGAAAACCACGACGTATTCGGGCAGTTTTCGGACCACAGACGTTATTCGGTGTTTGGAAACCACAGACGTTATTCGGGTAGTTTAAGACCCACAGACGTTATTCGGGTAGTTTGGGACCCACAGACGTTATTCGGGTAGTTTGGGACCCACAGACGTTATTCGGGCAGTTTGGGACCCACTGACGTTATTCGGGTAGTTTGGGACCCACTGACGTTATTCGGGTAGTTTGGGACCCACAGACGTTATTCGGGCAGTTTGGGACCCACAGACGTTGTTTGGGCAGTTTGGGACCCACAGACGACGTTTTGAGAGTTAGTTTGGGGCCCCACAGACGTTGTTTGGGCAGTTTGGGACCACAGACGTTGTTGGGCAGTTTGGACCCACAGACGTGTTTTGGGCAGTTTGGGACCCCAGCGACGGACGTTGTGGGCAGTTTGGGACCACAGACGTTGTTTGGGCAGTTTGGGACCCACAGACGTATTCGGGCAGTTGGGACCCACAGAAGTTGTTTGGGCGTTTGGGACCCACGACGTTGTTGGGCAGTTTGGGACCCAAGACGTTGGTTGGGCTGGCAGTTTGGGACCCACAGACGGTTTGGGCAGTTTGGACCCAAAGACGAAGTTTGGGGAGTTTGGACCCACAGACGACTTGTGGGCAGTTTGGGACCCACAGACGACGTTTGGGCAGTTTTGGGACCACAGACGTTGGTTGGCAGTTTGGCCCCACAGACGTTGTTTGGGCAGTTTTGGGACCACAGACAGTTGGTTGAGGCAGTTTGGGACCCACAGACGTTGTTTGGGCAGTTTGGGACCCACAGACGTTGTTTGGGCAGTTTGGGACCCACAGACGTTGTTTGGGCAGTTTGGGACCCACAGACGTTGTTTGGGCAGTTTGGGACCCACAGACGTTGTTTTGGGCAGTTTGGGACCACGGATTGTTTGGCAGTTTGGGACACAGACGTTGTTTGGGCAGTTTGGGACCCACAGACTGGTTTGGGCAGTTTGGGACCACAGACGTTTGGGGTTGGACCCACAGACGTTGTTTGGGCAGTTGGGGACCCAGACGTTGTTGGGCAGTTTGGGACCCACGACGTTGTTTGGGCAGTTGGGACCCACGACGTGTTTGGCAGTTTGGGACCCACAGACGTTGTTTGGCAGTTTGGGACCCACAGACGTTTGTTGGGCAGTTTGGGACAAACAGACGTTGTTCGGGCAGTTGGGACCCACAGAAGTTGTTCGGGCGAGTTTGGGACCCACAGCGTTGTTCGGGCAGTTTGGGACCACAGACGTTTGTTCGGGCGCGTTTGGGACCCCATGAGTGTTCGGCAGCAGTTGGGACCCACAGACGTTATTCGGGCGGTTGGGGACCACAGACGTTATTCGGGCGGTTTGGGACCCACAGACATTTCAGTTTCAGAGTTTGCTTTTAGTTGGATATTCGACTTAGGATCCATATATATTGAGGTTATTTACATTTACTTTATATCCCTGGTAAGTTCTGTGTATATTTTCTCTTTAGAAACTCAAGGAAGAAGCAAATAAGATCCAGGAGGAATATGGTTTCTGCACTCTGGATGGGCACAGGGAGAAAATTGGAACTTCAAGACCGAGCCACACGGACTGTTCGAGGTCGAGGAGGACCACCTAAAATGGGAAGCTGAAGATGAGGATAATGCCTGAAGACGTCATTATTAACTGCAGAAGTGCGTGGAAGATTGTAGGTGTGGTAGCCTTATGTGATTGGCTTTAACCACAAGCTATAGACAAGCCGTGGGTTCTCTTTATAGTGTAAGATAAAGGGAAGGAATACGCTATGTTAATGGAACCAGCACACAATGAAATCCTTATTGTAATGACCCAAGTCCCAGAATAGGAAGACCATCTGTCATTCAGATGCCTGGAGGTTCGTTACACATGGCTGATCATTTTCGCACGATGGTCCGACGAACGTTCAGGAACCGTCTCGTTATACAATAGTTCTGCCAACGACGTCTTAGAAGATCATTAAAGCTTCATTTCGTGAAATGTCCCACGAGGGTCGTTCGTCTTGGCAAATCGTGTGGAAATGATGGACGTGTTACAAAGCTTATTTCCTGAGGTGTTTATATAAATTACTGTATTTCCTTCTCTTAGGAATCAAAGGCCCCGAGCCCCCTGCGGTCATAAGTGGAAAGAAGTTCGTTGTTGTGACACAAGTCCCATGGTTGGCTCCTGGACAGAGAACATCCAGAACTCTATCAAGTACATCATGTTAAACCCAAGCTCCAAGTTGAAGGTGATGTGTCATGGTTGTTCCATCTGCATTCAGCCATGTTACCGCAGAGGTTCATTTCCCATTACAGAAACTTCAGTTTAATTTGGATACTTACAGGGTTTAATATGGTGCAAAAATGTGTTCGTACGTGTAATATGCAGTAAGCCATCTACATTTGTACCAGTTATGCTGTCCGCACATTTGTACCAGTTATGCTGTCCGCACATTTGTACCCGTGTGCTGTCTGCACATTTGTACCCGTTGTGAATGCAAGGTGATTGCATTGTGGCTTCTTAGCCACAATGCATTCACGCCTTGCATCAGAAGGTCCTTAACACCTGGCTGTCATATGCTAATTGGGATTTTCCAGGGTACATAATGCCACAGATTCTTACAAGTCATTCTGAATTGGAGATCCAGTCGGATGACTAGCGAAACATCTTCAAGAACTAAACTAAAGTCCAGCTGATCTAATTGAAAACAACACATTTGTACCAGTTAGCTGTTGTACATTTGTACCAGTTATGCTGTATGTACATTTGTACCAGTATGCTGTATGTACATTTGTACCAGTTTTGCTGCATGTACATTTGTACAGTTTTTGCGCATGTACATTTGACCAGTTTTGCTGCATGTACATTTGTACCAGTTTTGCTGCATGTACATTTGTACCAGTTTGTTGCCAGCACATTTTGTACCGTATGCTGCCAGCAATTTGTACCAGTTATGCTGTGCCAGCACATTTGTACCAGTTATGCTGCCCGTAAATTTGTACCAGTTATGTGCCCGTATTTTTTGTAAACCAGTTAGCTGGGCCCGTACATTTGTACAGTTATGCTGCCCGTACATTTACCAGTTATGCTGCCGTACTTTGTACCAGTTATGCTGCCGAACATTTGTACCAGTTATGCTGCCAGCACATTTGTACCAGTTATGCTGCCCGTACATTTGTACCAGTTATGCTGCCCGTACATTTGTACCAGTTATGCTGCCCGTACATTTGTACCAGTTATGCTGCCCGTACATTTGTACCAGTTATGTGCCGACATTTGTACCAGTTATGCTGCCAGACATTTGTACCAGTATGCTGCATTTTCCGTACTCGTACATTTTGTACCAGTTATGTGCCCGTACATTGTACCAGTATGCTGCCGTACATTTGTACCAGTTATTGCTGCCCGTTTTTGTACCAGTTATGCTGCCCGTACATTTGACCAGTTATGCTGTCCGACTTTGTACCAGTTTGAGCCTACATTTGTACCAGTTATGTGCCCGTACATTTGACAGTTATGCTGCGTACATTTGTACCAGTTATGCTTGCCCGACATTTGTACCAGTTATGCTGCCCGCACATTTGTACCAGTTTGCTGCCCGTACATTGTACCTTATGTGCCCGTACATTTGTACCAGTTATGCTGCCCGTACATTGTACCAGTATGCTGCCGTCATTTGTACCAGTTATTGCTGCCCGTACATTTGTACCAGTTATGTTGTCAGCACATTTGTACCAGTTTATGGTGGTCAGCACATTTGTACCAGTTATGCTGTCAGCACATTTGTACCAGTTATGCTGCCCGTACTTTGTACCAGTTATTTGCCCGTACATTGTACCAGTTATGCTGCCCGTACATTTTGTGTAACCAGTATGTTTTCAGACATTTGTACCAGTGTCGACTTTGTCATGTTGTCAGCAATTTGTACAGTTATGCTGGTCAGCACATTTGTACAGAGATGCTTGTCAGCACATTTGTACCAGTTATGCTGTCAGCACATTTGTACCAGTTATGCTGTCAGCACATTTGTACCAGTTATGCTGTCAGCACATTTGTACCAGTTATGCTGTCAGCACATTTGTACCAGTTATGCTGGCCGTACATTTGTTAGACTGATGTCCAACGTGCCCCTGGTGTTCTGGAAGAACGTTAAGGGTGTAACATTGGTTCCAAAGTAGTAACCTGTAGATGGCCTTTATCTGTGCTGTGTGTACCCAACCTAAGGCAGTCACAAATGCCAGGTTTTCCCTTGCCTCCTTTAGCGTCTCCTGGAATTTTTGTCTAAATGTTCTCAAGACAGGACTTGGACTGAAATCTAAAATCTATAAATATTTACCCCCTAATCCAAATGGTATGTAATATACCACACTAGTAAATACTAATGTACTTCTGTAACTCCTAAGGGCCTGGATTAGGTAACACAGTGCCAACATATTGGCTTTACGCTATCTGGTCACACCTGACATCAGTACGTGTACTAGTCTGTAACAGTCTGTAACAGGATTGGCTAGAGTCGGTGTGATGCACTGTGAGAAACACCACTCAGTGACTTAAAAGGTGAGTGTGTCAAAGACTGGAATGCTGGGAAATAAGGCAAATTACCCACATGTAATATTTCATTCATTAGGCAGATACACCCCCTCCTTTTTTTATGAACTTATTAATAGTTATTAAATGATAAAGATAAAAGACTTGCTGTGAATAGGAATAAAATGTAAATGAAAGACTGAATTATTTTCACTTAGGGCGAGAAAGACTGGCAGAAATACGAAACTGCTCGGCGCCTGAAATCCGTAGTGGGTGAGATCCGAGCCCAGTATCGGCAAGACTGGAAGTCCAGGGAAATGAAGAAACGTCAGAGAGCAGTGGCCATGTACTTTATTGATAAGGTTTGTCAAGTGTGCTCATTATTTTGAAAAGATATTTAAACCGTTTGTGACCCACCACACAGAAAATGATTATTGTACAATGTCGGGGTATCCCGGTATCTATCAACCTTGGGCTTGACTCCAATATCACAAAGTATTCCTGCTCCAGCACAATGTAGTCAGCAGCAAAACTCAAATGTCATCACCCAACGTCAAGAAGAAGAGGTGCTCGCATGTATTATAAGTTTATTGTGCAAAATACATACACCACGTTTCGGGGGGCTCACCTGATGAAGTAGGCAGAGAGCATGTTGTGTGCATTTTGTGTGCATGTTGTGTGCATTTTGCACTATTCACTTAAAATACATGTTTGTGTTGTGCACCTCTTCTCGATGTTCTTACTAAAACAAAAACTCCCTTAAAGGGGAACTGGTGCAATTTTTTTTTCTGAATATGTTCCTAAGGGCGCACTTATCCCTCTGGCATCCTATTGGTCTCACTTATTGACTTAACCCCCCTTGGTTTCATGTCCAGTTGCTCCTCTATTTTCCAGGCTCTGGGAGCAGCCATGTCTGTTATGGGTACTTCCTGTGCCCATACTAGGCTCCCACACTTCTAGTGATATCATCTGGGAGGCATGGCACACTACTGTACAATCAGCTGTACTGTACATAGTGAATGTAGGTAGGATGAAAACATGCTGTGTGGATAATATTAGTGCAGCCATTGAAACTGCACAATAAAGTCAGCACATTAAAACACAGGTCTCTCCCTTTCCTCCCTGTCTGTTAGATACACATGCTGTCACATACAGAGATCGAGTTTTAAGCTCCTTCCTAGATCAAACCCAATGGCCAGGATAACAACACCACCTGCACACCAATCGGACACCATTTCACACTTCGTAATCATTCTGACATGGACCGAACAATATTGATACTTTAAAGGACAATTTAAAAACACCCAGGAAAGGAAAACCTTTGAACTTCGAATGATCCTCTTATTTAACACTAAACAAACTGGTTTAAATAGGGACATGGGATTCATCAGCCACTATCAGGAATATTTGATCCATTCCCACTTCCGCCGTCCCTGTCTGCTTGTACCTTGTCTGTATCCCACTAATTATGTCCTATTTACAGTTCCCTAATGTTGTTTTTATTGCTTTACTGCTTATAGTTCACCCTATAGGCTTATCCTTGGTTTACATTGCTAACATAATAGGATTCCCCCCCCCCCCCAAAAAAAAGGTTGTAACTCTATCAACTTTAAAGATGTGATGTACCCTGTGTTATTTCGTACTAAGAGAGAAGTGTATCTCTCGATAGCTTGTCTGTAAAAATGAACTGTTAGTCCAAAACGGAAGGAGCAGGGTAAGAGCAGCAGAGACACGAGTGTTAGACAGTCTGCATGGAGAGGATCGGGCTCATAGAAACTGACAGGTCTATTGATGAGATGAGGGGTGGGACTTCTGGTTAGCTTCTGAACTTAGTAATGTGCGGCTGTGCTTCCCGCCGGCAGAGGGGAAGAGGAGCCTTTGGAATGGCATCATGGGAGCCTCGGTTACTGACATGTAATTTCCACACTGCTTGGGCTGTTCTGCTCATAGAGAAGTCCCTGGTGGCTCGTTTTAAAGATATGAATTGGGCCTTTCTTTTAGCATAAACTTGTTTGGACACCACAGTTCCCCTTTAAGTGATGCAAATGTACATTTTCTCTAGTCATTCCATTACGGTGTGTAGCAGACGATGTTGAGCCAACGTTACTTATCCGAGGGAAAATAACCTTTTTAATGTTGTGATACAGTTGGCTCTCCGAGCTGGCAATGAGAAGGAGGAAGGGGAGACTGCAGATACCGTGGGCTGCTGTTCCTTAAGGGTGGAACATATACAGCTGCACCCTGAGCTTGATGGGCAGCAATACGTCGTGGAGTTTGACTTCCTGGGGAAGGATTCAATCCGCTACTATAACAAGGTTCCAGTGGAGAAGGAGGTAAGGAATCTGCATTATTGCTATGGGAGGCCATGTTCCTAGTATACTGTTGGGAAAGCCATATTCCAATGGATAGTATCTTGAAAAGTTTTAGAAATGTCAAATTAATTTTTTATTTTTTTATTTTTTTTTTATGCATACTGGGAAATTAGTGAACTGCATGGTGGGAAATTCCCTCTCCCAGGTGCATGATCCACAATCACGGAATGCCACATAGTGAAACAATGTATCACTTGTATTATGGGCTGTTCACAAGGGTCAATGTTGACCAATCACATTCCGGTTGTGTGATAAAAACCTTTCGTGAATATTTAAACCCGGCCAACTGAAATGATGTACAGGGCGGCCTTACCATGTACCTAGAGTTACTTAACATATCCTAACCAAGTCAGTGTTACTTAAGAGTTACTTAACATGTCCTAACCAAGTCAGTGTGATATTCTTCTCCCTCACTCTATTAAATCTGTACGAGGCTTGCTCATATGCAGAGGCTCGGGTGTAGCAGTCAGTCACTGATTGGCTTGGACATCAGTTGACCTCCGAAAGAACAGGAAAGGATGGAAAAGGTTGAGAACATTGTGCTGCCTATCTGCTGTTTGTTATTCAGGGGTGGACATGCCCTTTAAACTTCACCTTCAGTGTTAAATGTGATCTGCAGTGACCGTTATATAGATTTATATAGTTACAACTGTTCTCTTTCAGGTTTTCAAAAATCTCAAGCTTTTCATGGAAAATAAAAACCCAGATGACGAGCTGTTTGATAGACTCAGTGTAAGTGTTTATGTCCATTGAATTTCATTGTCATGTTTGCACATGTGGTTTATATATCCTGTTATTTTAATGGTATCTTGAAGGGGCCTGTATAGTAAAATATAAAGTTATTGCTACCAAGGCTAGACACGCTACTTTGCAGAAATCATGGGGAGTAACAGATATTGGAGATTGAGTAAAGTCATATGACCATCTAGTCCAACCTTTATACCCTACCCATAATGTCTATATAACAGTTACATAGTAACATAGTATTGGAGGTTGTATAAAGACATACGTCCATCTAGTCCAACCTTTATACCCTACCCATAATGTCTGTATAACAGTTACATAGTAACATAGTATTGAAGGTTGTATAAAGACATACGTCCATCTAGTCCAACCTTTATACCCTACCCATAATGTCTGTATAACAGTAACATAGTATTGGAAGTTGTATAAAGACATACGTCCATCTAGTCCCACCTTTATACCCTACCCATAATGTCTGTATAACAGTTACATAGTAACATAGTATTGGAGGTTGTATAAAGATATACGTCCATCTAGTTCAACCTTTATACCCTACCCATAATGTCTGTATAACTGTTACATAGTAACATAGTATTGGAGGTTGTATAAAGACATCCATCCATCTACTCCAACCTTTGTACCCTACCCATCATTTTCCTTCCAGACTCCAAATGGTAATCTAAAATACCACTAGATCAACCAGAACTACAGTATATGTATTAATACCAGTAATTCTCAATATTATATAGTATCCCTGTACCAACCAAAACTACAGTATCTGTATTAATACCAGTAATTCTCAATATTATATAGTATCCCTGTACCAACCAGAACTACAGTATATGTATTAATACCAGTAATTCTCAATATTATATATTATCCCTGTACCAACCAGAACTATATTATATGTATTAATACCAGTAACTTCGATACAACCTCCAATACTATGTCACTTTGTAACTGTTAGACAGACATTTGGGTAGGTATAAAGGTCGAACTGATGGACGTATTCCTTATACAACCTCCAATACTATGTTACTATGTAACTGTTAGACAGACATTATGGGTAGGGTATAAAGGTTGGACTAGATGGACGTATGTCTTTATACAACTCCCAATCTATGTTACTATGTAACTGTTATACAGACATTATGGGTAGGGTATAAAGGATGGACTAGATGGACGTATGTCTTTATACAACCTCCAATACTAAGTTACTATGTAACTGTTATACAGAACATTATGGGTAGGGTATAAAGGTTGGACTAGATGGACGTATGTCTTTATACAACCTCAATACTATGTTACTATGTAACTGTATACAGACATTATGGGTAGGGTATAAGGATGGACTAGATGGACGTATGTCTTTATACAACCTCCAATACTAGTTACTTATGTAACTGTTATACAGACCTTATGGGTAGGGTATAAAGGTTGGACTAGATAGACGAGTTGTCTTTATAAACCTCCAATACTATGTTACTATGTAACTGTTACAGACATTATGGGTAGGGTATAAAGGTTGGACTAGATGGACGTATGTCTTATACAACCTCCATACTATGTTACTATGTAACTGTTATACAGACATTATGGGTAGGTTAAAGGTTGGACTAGATGGACGTATGTATTTATACAACCTCCAATACTATGTTACTATGTAACTGTTATACAGACATTATGGGTAGGGTATAAAGGTTGGACTAGATGGACGTATGTATTATTACAACCTCCAACACATGTTACCATGTAACTGTTATACAGACATTATGGGTAGGGTATAAAGGTTGGACTAGATGGACGTATGTCTTTATACAACCTCCAATACTATGTTACTATGTAACTGTTATACAGACATTATGGGTAGGGTATAAAGGTGGACTAGATGGACGTATGTTTTATACAACCTCCAATACTATGTTACTATGTAATGTATACAGACATTATGGGTAGGATATAAAGGTTGGACTAGATGGACATATGTCTTTATACAACCTCCAATACTATGTCACTATGTAACTGTTATACAGACATTATGGGTAGGGTATAAAGGTTGGACTAGAGGACGTAGTCTTATACAACCTCCAACACTATGTTACTATGTAACTGTTATACAGACATTAGTGGGAGTAGGGTATAAAGGTTGGACTAGATGGACGTATGTCTTTATACAACCTCCAACACTATGTTACTATGTAACTGTTACAGACATTATGGGTAGGGTATAAAAGGTTGGACTAGATGGACGTATGTCTTTATACAACCTCCAATACTATGGTACACTATGTAACTGTATATAGACATTATGGGTAGGGTATAAAGGTTGGACTAGATGGTCATATGACTTTACTCAATCTCCAATATCTGTTACTCCCCATGATTTCTGCAAAGTAGCGGTGTCTAGCCTTGGTAGCAATAACTTATATTTTACTATACAGGCCCCTTCAAGATACCATAAATAACAGGATATATAAACCACATGTGCACAACATGACAATGAAATTCAAGGACATAAACACTTACACTGAGTCTATCAAACAGCTCGTCATCTGGGTTTTATTTTCCATGAAAGCTTGAGATTTTTGAAAACCTGAAGAGAACAGTTGTAACTATATAATCTATATAAGGTCGCACTGAATCACATTTAACACTGAAGGTGAAGTTTAAAGGGCATGTCCACCCCTGAATAACAAACAGCAGATAGGCAGCACAATGTCTCAACCTTTTCATCCTTTCCTGTTCTTTCGGAGGTCAACTGATGTCCAAGCACTCAGTGACTGACTGCTACACCCGAGCCTCTGCATATGAGCAAGCCTCGTACAGATTTAATAGAGTGAGGGAGAAGAATATCACACTGACTTGGTTAGGACATGTTAAGTAACTCTAAGTAACACTGACTTGGTTAGGATATGTTAAGTAACTCTAGGTACATGGTAAGGCCGCCCTGTACATCATTTCAGTTGGCCGGGTTTAAATATTCACGAAAGGTTTTTATCACACAACCGGAATGTGATTGGTCAACATGACCCTTTGAACAGCCCATAAACAAGTGATACATTGTTTCACTATGGCATCATTCCGTGATTGTGGATCATGCACCTGGGGAGGGGAATTCCCACCATGCAGTTCACTAATTTCCCAGTATGCATAAAAAAAAAATAAAAAATAAAAAATTAATTTGACATTCTCTAAAACTTTTCAAGATACTATATTGGAATATGGCTTTCCCAACAGTTATACTAGGAACATGGCCTCCCATAGCAATAATGCAGATTCCTTACCTCCTTCTCCACTGGAACCTTGTTATAGTAGCGGATTGAATCCTTCCCCAGGAAGTCAAACTCCACGACGTATTGCTGCCCATCAAGCCAGGGTGCAGCTGTATGGTTCCACCCTTAAGGAACAGCAGCCCACGGTATTGCAGTCTCCCCTTCCTCCTTCTCCTGCCAGCTCGGAGAGCCAACTGATCACAACATTAAAAAGGTTATTTTCCCTCGGATAAGTAACGTTGGCTCAACATCGTTGCTAACACCGTAATGGAATGACTAGAGAAAATGTACATTTGCATCACTTAAAGGGGAACTGTGGTGTCCAAACAAGTTTATGCTAAAAGAAAGGCCCAATTCATATCTTTTAAAACGAGCCACCAGGGACTTCTCTATGAGCAGAAACACCCAAGCAGTTGGGAAATTACATGTCAGTAACCGAGGCTGCCCATGATGCCATTCCAAAGGCTCCTCTTCCCCTCTGCCGGCGGGAAGCACAGCCGCACATTACTAAGTTCAGAAGTAACCAGAAGTCCCACCCCTCATCTCATCAATAGACCTGTCAGTTTCTTATGAGCCCGATCCTCTCCATGCAGAATGTCTAACACTCGTGTCTCTGCTGCTCTTACCCTGCTCCTTCCGTTTTGGACTAACAGTTCATTTTTACAGACAAGCTATCGAGAGATACACTTCTCTCTTAGTACGAAATAACACAGGGTACATCACATCTTTAAAGTTGATAGAGTTACAACCTTTTTTTTTGGGGGGGGGGGGGAATCCTATTATGTTAGCAATGTAACCAAGGATAAGCCTATAGGTGTGAACTATAAGCAGTAAAGCAATAAAACAAACAACATTAGGGAACTGTAAATAGGACATAATTAGTGGGATACAGACAAGGTACAAGCAGACAGGGACGGCGGAAGTGGGAATGGATCAATATTCCTGATAGTGGCTGATGAATCCCATGTCCCTATTTAAACCAGTTTGTTTAGTGTTAAATAAGAGGATCATTCGAAGTTCAAAGGTTTTCCTTTCCTGGGTGTTTTTAAATGTCCTTTAAAGTATCATATTGTTCGGTCCATGTCAGAATGATTACGAGTGTGAAATGGTGTCCGATTGGTGTGCAGGTGGTGTTGTTATCCTGGCCATTGGGTTTGATCTAGGAAGGAGCTTAAAACTCGATCTCTGTATGTGACAGCATGTGTATCTAACAGACAGGGAGGAAAGAAGGAGAGACTGTTGTTTTAATGTGCTGACTTTATTGTGGAGTTTCAATGGCTGCACTAATATTATCCACACAGCATGTTTTCATCCTACCTACATTCACTATGTACAGTACAGCTGATTGTAACAGTAGTGTGCCATGCCTCCCAGATATGAATCACTAGAAGTGTGGGAGCCTAGTATGGGCACAGGAAGTACCCATAACAGACATGGCCTCCCAGAGCCTGGAAAATAGAGGAGCAACTGGACATGAAACCAAGGGGGGTTAAGTCAATAAGTGAGCCAATAGGATGCCAGAGGGATAAGTGCGCCCTTAGGAAAATATTCAGAAAAAAAAATTGCACCAGTCCCTTTAAGGGAGTTTTGTTTTAGTAAGAACATCGAGAAGAGGTGCACAACACAACATGTATTTTAAGTGAATAGTGCAAAATGCACACAACATGCACACAAAATGCACACAACATGCTCTCTGCCTACTTCATCAGGTGAGCCCCCCGAAACGTGGTGTATGTATTTTGCACAATAAACTTATAATACATGCGAGCACCTTCTTCTCTTGACTGTTGGGTGATGACATTTGAGTTTTGCTGCTGACTACATTGTGCTGGAGCAGGAATACTTTGTGATATTGGAGTAAGCCCAAGGTTGATAGATACCGGGATACCCCGACATTGTACAATAATCATTTTCTGTGTGGTGGGTCACAAACGGTTTAAATATCTTTTCAAAATAATGAGCACACTTGACAAACCTTATCAATAAAGTACAGGCCACTGCTCTCTGACGTTTCTTCATTCCCTGGACTTCCAGTCTTGCGTACTGGGCTCGGATCTCACCCACTACGGATTTCAGGCGCCGAGCAGTTTCGTATTTCTGCCAGTCTTTCTCGCCCTAAGTGAAAATAATTCAGTCTTTCATTTACATTTTATTCCTATTCACAGCAAGTCTTTTATCTTTATCATTTAATAACTATTAATAAGTTCATAAAAAAGGAGGGGGTGTATCTGCCTAATGAATGAAATTTACATGTGGGTAATTTGCCTTATTTCCAGCATTCCAGTCTTTGACACACTCACCTTTTAAGTCACTGAGTGGTGTTTCTCACAGTGCATCACACAGACTCTAGCCATCCTGTTACAGACTGTTACAGACTAGTACACTACTGATGTCAGGTGTGACCAGATAGCGTAAAGCCAATATGTTGGCACTGTGTTACCTAATCCAGGCCCTTAGGAGTTACAAGAAGTACATTAGTATTTACTAGTGTGGTATATTACATACCATTTGGATTAGGGGGGGTAAATATTTATAGATTTAGATTCAGTCCAAGTCCTGTTCTTGAGAACATTTAGACAAAAATTCCAGGAGACGCTAAAGGAGGCAAGGGAAAACCTGGCATTTGTGACTGCCTTAGGTTGGGTACACACAGCACAGATAAAGGCCATCTACAGGTTACTACTTTGGAACCAATGTTACACCCTTAACGTTCTTCCAGAACACCAGGGGCACGTTGGACATCAGTCTAACAAATGTACGGCCAGATAACGGTACAATTGCTGACAGCATAACTGGTACAAATGTGCTGACAGCATAACTGGTACAAATGTGCTGACAGCATAACTGGTACAAATGTGCTGACAGCATAACTGGTACAAATGTGCTGACAACATAACTGGTACAAATGTGCTGACAGCTAAAACTGGTACCAATGTGCTGACAACATAAACGGTACAATGTGCTGACAACATAACTGTACAAATGTACGGGCAGCATAACTGGTACAAATGTACGGGCAGCATAACTGGTACAAATGTACGGGCAGCATAACTGGTACAAATGTGCTGACAGCATAACTGGTACAAATGTGCTGACAACATAACTGGTACAAATGTGCTGACAACATAACTGGTACAAATGTAGGGCAGCATAACTGGTACAAATGTACGGGCAGCATAACTGGTACAAATGTACGGGCAGCATAACTGGTACAAATGTACGGGCAGCATAACTGGTACAAATGTACGGGCAGCTAACGTAACTGGTACAAATGTAGGGCAGCATAACTGGTACAAATGTACGGCAGCATAACTGGTACAAATGTACGGGCAGCATAACTGGTACAAATGTACGGGCCAGCATAAACTGGTACAAATGTACGGGCAGCAAACTGGTACAAAAAGTACGGACAGCATAACTGGTACAAATGTACGGGCCGCATAACTGGTACAAATGTACGGGCAGCATAAACTGGTACAAATGTACGGGCAGCATAACTGGTACAATGACGGAGCATAACTGTACAAGTACGGGCAGCATAACGGTACAAATGTGCTGGCAGCATAACTGGAAAAATGTGCTGGCAGCATAACTGGTACAAAATGTACGGCGCATACTGGTACAAATGTACGGGCAGCATAACTGGTACAAATGTACGGGCAGCATAACTGGTACAAATGTACGGGCAGCATAACTGGTACAAATGTGCTGGCAGCATAACTGGTACAAATGTGCTGGCAGCATAACTGGTACAAAAGTACGGGCAGCATAACTGGTACAAATGTACGGGCAGCATAACTGTACAATGACGGGCAGCATAACTGGTACAAATGTACGGGCGCATAACTGGTACAAATTTACGGGCAGCATAACTGGTACAAATGTGCTGGCAGCTAACTGGTACAAATGTGCTGGCAGCATAAACTGGTACAGTGTGTCAGCAAAACTGTACAAAGTACATGCAGCAAAACTGGTACAATGACATGCAGCAAAACTGGTACAAATGTACATGCAGCAAAAACTGGTACAAAGTATTGCAGCAAACTGGTACAAATGTAATACAGCATAACTGGTCAAAGTACATACAGCATAACTGTACAAATGTACATACAGCATAACGGTACAAATGTGTTGTTTTCAATTAGATCAGCTGGACTTTAAGTTTAGTTCTTGAAGATGTTTCGCTAGTCTCCGACTGGATCTCTCAATTCAGAATGACTTGTACAAGAATCTGTGGCAATTATGTACCCTGGAAAATCCAATTAGCATATGACAGCCAGGTGTTAAGGACCTTCTGATGCAAGGCGTGAATGCATTGTGGCTAAGAGCACAATGCAATCACCTTGCATTCACAACGGGTACAAATGTGCAGACAGCACAACGGGTACAAATGTGCGGACAGCATAACTGGTACAAATGTGCGGACAGCATAACTGGTACAAATGTAGATGGCTTACTGCATATTAACAGTACGAACACATTTTTGCACCATATTAAACCCTGTAAGATCCAAATTAAACTGAAGTTTCTGTAATGGGAAATGAACCTCTGCGGTAACATGGCTGAATGCAGATGGAACAACCATGACACCATCACCTTCAACTTGGAGCTTGGTTTAACATGATTACTTGATAGAGTTCTGGATGTTCTCTGTCCAGGAGGCAACCATGTGACTGTGTTGTCACAACGAACTTCTTTCCACTTATGAACAGCAGGGGGCTCGGGGCCTTTGATTCTCTAAGAGAAGGAAATACAGTAAATTTATATAACACCTCAGGAATAAAGCTTTGTTAACACGTCCGATCATTTCCACACGATTGCCAAGACGAACGACCCATCGTGGGACATTTGCACGAAATGAAGCTTTAATGATCTTCTAAGACGTCGTTGGCAGAACTAGTGTATAACGAGACGTTGCTGAACGTTCGTCGGACACATCGGGCGAAAATGATCAGCCATGTGTACGAACCTCCAGGCATCTGAAGACAGATGGTCTTCCTATTCTGGGACTTGGGTCATTACAAAGGATTTCATGTGTGCGGGTCCATTAACATAGCGTATTCCTTCCTATTATCTTTACACTATAAAGAGAAGCCCAGGCTTGTCTATAGCTTGTGGTTAAAGCCAATCACATAAGGCTACCACACCTCAATCTTTACACGCACTTGCTGCAGTTAATAATGACGTCCTTCAGGCATTATCCTCATCTTAGCATTCCCATTTTAGGGTGGTCTCCTCGACCTCGGAACAGTCCTGGTGGCTCGGTCTTGAAGTTCCAATTTTCTCCCTGTGCCCATCCAGAGTGCAGAAACCATATTCCTCCTGGATCTTATTTGCTTCTTCCTTGAGTTTCTTAGAGGAAAATATTACACAGAACTTACCAGGGATATAAAGTAAATGTAATAACCTCAAATTATATGGATTCTAAGTCAGAATATCCAACTAAAAGCAAACTCTGAAACTGAAATGTCTGTGGGTCCCAAACCGCAATCATACGTCCATCTAGTCCAACCTTTATACCCTACCCATAATGTCTGTATAACAGTTACATAGTAACATAGTATTGGAGGTTGTATAAAGACATACGTCCATCTAGTCCGACCTTTATACCCTACCCATAATGTCTGTATAAAAGTTACATAGTAACATAGTATTGGAGGTTGTATAAAGACATACATCCATCTAGTCCGACCTTTATACCCTACCCATAATGTCTGTCTAACAGTTACATAGTAACATAGTATTGGAGGTTGTATAAAGACATACATCCATCTAGTCCAACCTTTATACCCTACCCATAATGTCTGTATAACAGTTACATAGTAACATAGTTTTGGATTATCTGTTGTATTCAATTAGATCAACTGGACTTGAAGTTTAGTCCAGTTGATTTAATTAAATACAACAGATATACCATGACCTGGATGAATGAGAACCTTTACAAGATTGTATTGGAGGTTGTATAAAGACATATGACCATCGAGTCCAAACTTTATACCCTACCCATTATGTCTGTATAACAGTTACATAGTAACATAGTATTGGAGGTTGTATAAAGACATACGTCCATCTAGTCCAACCTTTATACCCTACCCATAATGTCTGTATTACCGTTACATAGTAACATAGTATTGAAGGTTGTATAAAGACATACGTCCATCTAGTCCAACCTTTATACCCTACCCATAATGTCTGTATAACAGTAACATAGTATTGGAAGTTGTATAAAGACATACGTCCATCTAGTCCCACCTTTATACCCTACCCATAATGTCTGTATAACAGTTACATAGTAACATAGTATTGGAGGTTGTATAAAGATATACGTCCATCTAGTTCAACCTTTATACCCTACCCATAATGTCTGTATAACTGTTACATAGTAACATAGTATTGGAGGTTGTATAAAGACATCCATCCATCTACTCCAACCTTTGTACCCTACCCATCATTTTCCTTCCAGACTCCAAATGGTAATCTAAAATACCACTAGATCAACCAGAACTACAGTATATGTATTAATACCAGTAATTCTCAATATTATATAGTATCCCTGTACCAACCAAAACTACAGTATCTGTATTAATACCAGTAATTCTCAATATTATATAGTATCCCTGTACCAACCAGAACTACAGTATATGTATTAATACCAGTAATTCTCAATATTATATATTATCCCTGTACCAACCAGAACTATATTATATGTATTAATACCAGTAATTCTCAATATTATGTAGTATCCCTGTACCAACCAGAACTACAGAATATGTATTACCACTAATTCTCAATATTATATAGTATCCCCGTACAACCAGAACTACAGTATATGTATTAATACCAGTAATTCTCAATATTATCTAGTATCCCTGTACCAACCAGAACTACAGAATATATATTAATACCACTAATTCTCAATATTATATAGTATCCCCGTACAACCAGAACTATAGTATATATATTAATACCAGTAATTCTCAATATTATATAGTATCCCTGTACCAACCAGAACTACAGTATATGTATTAATACCACTAATTCTCAATATTATATAGTATCCCCGTACAACCAGAACTACAGTATATGTATTAATACCACTAATTCTCAATATTATATAGTATCCCTGTACCAACCAGAACTACAGAATATATATTAATACCACTAATTCTCAATATTATATAGTATCCCCATACAACCAGAACTACAGTATATGTATTAATACTATAATTCTCAATATTATATAGTATCCCTGTACCAACCAGAACTACAGTATATGTATTAATACCAGTAATTCTCAATATTATATAGTATCCCCGTACCAATCAGAACTATATTATATGTATTAATACCAGTAATTCTCAATATTATATAGTATCCCATTACCAACCAGAACTATATTATATGTATTAATACCAGTAATTCTCAATATTATATAGTATCCCCGTACAACCAGAACTACAGTATATATATTAATACCAGTAATTCTCAATATTATATAGTATCCCCTTTACCAACCAGAACTACAGTATATGTATTAATACCACTAATTCTCAATTTTATATAGTATCCCCGTACAACCAGAACTACAGTATATGTATTAATACCCCACGCCCCCCACAGACGTTGTTTGGGCAGTTGGGCCCACCAGACGGTTGTTTGGGCGTTTGGGACCCACAGACGTGTTTGGGCAGGTTTGGGACCCACAGACGTTGTTGGGCAGTTTGGGACACACAGGACGTTGTTTGGGCAGTAGTTGGGGACCCACAGACGTTGTTTGGGCAGTTTGGGACCACAGACGTTGTTTGGGCAGTTTGGGGACCACACAGACGTTGTTGGGCAGTTTGGGACCACAGACGTTGTTTGGGCAGTTTGGGACCACAGACGTGTTTGGCAGTTTGGGACCCACAGACGTTGTTGGGCAGTTGGGACCCACAGACGTTGTTTGGGCAGTTTGGGACCACACGACGTTGGTTCGGGCCAGTTGGAACCACAGACGTTTCGGGCAGTTTGGGAACCACAGGCGTTGTTCGGGCAGTTTTGGGACCACAGAACGTTGTTCGGCCAGTTTGGGACCCACAGACGTTGTTCGGGCAGTTGGGACCCACAGACGTATTCGGGCGGTTGGGGACCCACAGACGTTATTCGGGCGGTTTTGGGACCCACAGACATTTCAGTTTCAGAGTTTGTCTTTTAGTTGGATATTCTGACTTAGAATCCTATATATTGAGGTTATTTACATTTACTTTATATCCCTGGTAAGTTCTGTGTAATATTTTCCTCTTAGAAACTCAAGGAAGAAGCAAATAAGATCCAGGAGGAATATGGTTTCTGCACTCTGGATGGGCACAAGGGAGAAAATTGGAAACTTCAAGACCGAGCCACCAGGACTGTTCCGAGGTCGAGGAGAACACCTAAAAGGGAATGTGAAGATGAGGATAATGCCTGAAGACGTCATTATTAACTGCAGCAAGTGCGTGTAAAGATTGTAGGTGTGGTAGCCTTATGTGATTGGCTTTAACCACAAGCTATAGACAAGCCGTGGGCTTCTCTTATAGTGTAAAAGATAATGGAGGGAAGGAATACGCTATGTTAATGGACCCAGCACACAATGAAATCCTTATTGTAATGACCCAAGTCCCAGAATAGGAAGACCATCTGTCATTCAGATGCCTGGAGGTTCGTACACAGATATCTGATATTTCGCACGATGCGTCCGACGAACGTTCAGCAACCGTCTCGTTATAAACTAGTTCTGCCAACGACGTCTTAGAAGATATTAAAGCTTCATTTTCGTGCAAATGTCCCGATGGGTCGTTGTCTTGGCAAATCGTGTGGAAATGAACGGACGTGTATACAAAGCTTTATTCCTGAGGTGTTTATAAATTTACTGTATTTCCTTTCTCTTAGAGAATCAAAGGCCCCGAGCCCCCTGCTGGTCATAAGTGAAAGAAGTTCGTTGTGACACACAGTCACATGGTTGGCTCCTGGACAGAGAACATCCAGAACTCTATCAAGTACATCATGTTAAACCCAAGCTCCAAGTTGAAGGTGATTGTGTCATGGTTGTTCCATCTGCATTCAGCCATGTTACCGCAGAGGTTAATTCCCATTACAGAACTTCAGTTTAATTTGGATACTTACAGGGTTTAATTGGTGCAAAAATGTGTTCGTACTGTTAATATGCAGTAAGCCATCTACATTTGTACCAGTTATGCTGTCCGCACATTTGTACCAGTTATGCTGTCCGCACATTGTACCCGTTGTGCTGTCTGCACATTTGTACCCGTTGTGAATGCAAGGTGATTGCATGTGGCTTCTTAGCCACAATGCATTCACGCCTTGCATCAGAAGGTCCTTACACCTGGCTGTCATATGCTAATTGGGATTTTTCCAGGGTACATAATTGCCACAGATTCTTGTACAAAGTCATTCTGAATTGAGAGATCCAGTCGGATGACTAGCGAAACATCTTCAGAAACTAACTTAAAGTCCAGCTGATCTAATTGAAAACAACACATTTGCTACCAGATGTATGTACATTTGTACAGTTATGCTGTAGTACATTGTACCAGTTATGCTTGTGTACATTTGTACCAGTTTTGCTGCATGTACATTTGTACCAGTTTTGCTGCATGTACATTTGTACCAGTTTTGCTGCATGTACATTTGTACCAGTTTTGCTGCATGTACATTTGTACCAGTTTTGCTGCCAGCACATTTGTACCAGTTATGCTGCCAGCACATTTGTACCAGTTATGCTGCCAGCACATTTGTACCAGTTATGCTGCCCGTAAATTGTACCAGTTATGCTGCCCGTACATTTGTACCAGTTATGCTGCCCGTACATTTGTACCAGTTATGCTGCCCGTACATTGTACAGTTATGCTGTCCTACTTTTGTACCAGTTATGCTGCCAGCACATTTGTACCAGTTATGCTGCCAGCACATTTGTACCAGTATGCTGCCCGTACATTTGTACCAGTTATGCTTGCCCGTACATTTGTACCAGTTATGCTGCCCGTACATTTGTACCAGTTATGCTGCCCGACATTGTACCAGTTCTCAGCACATTGTACCAGTTATGCTGCCAGCACATTGTACCAGTTATGCTGCCCGTACATTGTACAAGTTATGCTGCCCGTACATGCTGTTACAGTTATGCTGCCCGTACATTTGTAACAGGTTTACTGCTGCCCGTACATTTGTACCAGTTATGCGCCGTACATTTGTACCAGTTATGCTGTCCGTACTTTTGTACCAGTTATGCTGCCCGTACATTTGTACCAGTTATGTGCCCGTACATTTGACATTATGCTGCCCGTACATTTGTACCAGTTATGCTGCCCGTAATTTGTACCAGTTATGTGCCCGTACATTTGTACCAGTTATGCTGCCCGTTACATTTGTACCAGTTATGCTGCCCGTACATTTGTACCAGTTATTGCTGCCGTACATTTGTACCAGTTATGCTGCCCGTACATTTGTACCAGTTGTGCGTCATTGTACCAGTATGTTGTCAGCACATTTGACAGTTATGTGTCAGCACATTGTACAGTTAGTGTCAGCACATTTGTACAGTTATGCTGCCCGTACATTTGTACCAGGTATGCTGCCCGTACATTTGTACCAGTTATGCTGCCCGTACATTTGTACCAGTTATGTTGTCAGCACATTTGTACCAGTTATGTGTCAGCACATTTGTAACAGTCGATGCTGTCAGCAATTGTACAGTTATGCGTCAGCACATTTGTACCAGTTATGTTGTAGCAATTGTACAGTTATGCTGTCAGCACATGTACCAGTTATGCTGTCAGCACATTTGTACCAGATGCTGTCAGCACATTTGTACCAGTTATGCTGGCCGTACATTTGTTAGACTGATGTCCAACGTGCCCCTGGTGTTCTGGAAGAACGTTAAGGGTGTAACATTGGTTCCAAAGTAGTAACCTGTAGATGGCCTTTATCTGTGCTGTGTGTACCCAACCTAAGGCAGTCACAAATGCCAGGTTTTCCCTTGCCTCCTTTAGGTCCTGGAATTTTTGTCTAAAGTTCTCAAGACAGGACTTGGACTGAAATCTAAAAATCTATAAATATTACCCCCTAATCAAATGGTATGTAATATACCACACTAGTAAAAACTAAGTACTCTGTAACTCTAAGGGCCTGATTAGGTAACACCGTGCCAACATATTGGCTTTACGCTATCTGGTCACACCTGACATCAGTACGTGTACTAGTCTGTAACAGTCTGTAACAGGATTGGCTAGAGTCGGTGTGATGCACTGTGAGAAACACCACTCAGTGACTTAAAAGGTGAGTGTGTCAAAGACTGGAATGCTGGGAAATAAGGCAAATTACCCACATGTAATATTTCTTCATTGGCAGATACACCCCCTCCTTTTTTATGAACTTATTAATAGTTATTAAATGATAAAGATAAAAGACTTGCTGTGAATAGAATAAAATGTAAATGAAAGATGAATTATTTTCACTTAGGGCGAGAAAGACTGGCAGAAATACGAAACTGCTCGGCGCTGAAATCCGTAGTGGGTGAGATCCGAGCCAGTATCGGCAAGACTGGAAGTCCAGGAAAGAAGAAACGTCAGAGAGCAGTGGCCATGTACTTTATTGATAAGGTTTGTCAAGTGTGCTCATTATTTTTGAAAAGATATTTAAACCGGTTGTGACCCACCACACAGAAAATGATTATTGTACAATGTCGGGGTATCCCGGTATCTATCAACCTTGGGCTTGACTCCAATATCACAAAGTATTCCTGCTCCAGCCACAATGTAGTCAGCAGCAAAACTCAAATGTCATCACCCAAGTCAAGAAGAAGAGGTGCTCGCATGTATTATAAGTATTGTGCAAAATACATACACCACGTTTCGGGGGGCTCACTGATGAAGTAGGCAGAGAGCATGTTGGTGGCATTTTGTGTGCATGTTGTGTGCATTTTGCACTATTCACTTAAAATACATGTTTGTGTTGTGCACCTCTTCTCGATGTTTTACTAAAACAAAAACCCTTAAAGGGGAACTGGTGCAATTTTTTTTCTGAATATGTTCCTAAGGGGCGCACTTATCCCTCTGGCATCCTATTGTCTCACTTATTGACTAACCCCCCTTGGTTTCATGTCCAGTTGCTCCTCTATTTTCCAGGCTCTGGGAGCAGCCGTCTGTTATGGGTACTTCCTGTGCCCATACTAGGCTCCCAAACTTCTAGTGATATCATCTGGGAGGCATGGCACACTACTGTACAATCAGCTGTACTGTACATAGTGAATGTAGGTAGGATGAAAACATGCTGTGTGGATAATATTAGTGCAGCCATTGAAACTGCACAATAAGTCAGCACATTAAAACACAGGTCTCTCCCTTTCCTCCCGTCTGTTAGATAAACATGCTGTCACATACAGAGATCGAGTTTTAAGCCTTCCTAGATCAAACCCAATGGCCAGGATAACAACACACCTGCACACCAATCGGACACCATTTCACACTTCGTAATCCTTTGACATGGACCGAACAATATTGATACTTTAAAGGACAATTTAAAAAAACCCAGGAAAGGAAAACCTTTGAACTTCGAATGATCCTCTTATTAACACTAAACAAACTGGTTTAAATAGGGACAGGGATTCATCAGCCACATCAGGAATATTTGATCCATTCCCACTTCCGCCGTCCCTGTCTGCTGTACCTTGTCTGTATCCCACTAATTATGTCCTATTTACAGTTCCCTAATGTGGTTTATTGCTTTACTGCTTATAGTTCACCCTATAGGCTTATCCTTGGTTTACATTGAACATAATAGGATTCCCCCCCCCCCCCAAAAAAAAGGTTGTAACTCTATCAACTTTAAAGATGTGATGTACCCTGGGTTATTTCGTACTAAGAGAGAAGTGTATCTCTCGATAGCTTGTCTGTAAAAATGAAACTGTTAGTCCAAAACGGAAGGAGCAGGGTAAGAGCAGCAGAGACACGAGTGTTAGACAGTCTGCATGGAGGAGGTCGGGCTCATAGAAACTGACAGGTCTATTGATGAGATGAGGGTGGGAATTCTGGTTAGCTTCTGAACTTAGTAATGTGCGGCTGTGCTTCCCGCCGGCAGAGGGAAGAGGAGCCTTTGGAATGGCATCATGGGGCCTCGGTTACTGACATGTAATTTCCACAATGCTTGGGCTGTTCTGCTCATAGAGAAGTCCCTGGTGGCTCGTTTTAAAGTATGAATTGGGCCTTTCTTTTAGCATAAACTTGTTTGGACACCACAGTTCCCCTTTAAGTGATGCAAATGTACATTTTCTCTAGTCATTCCATTACGTTGTGAGCAGACGATGTTGAGCCAACGTTACTTATCCGAGGGAAAATAACCTTTTTAATGGTGATACAGTTGGCTCTCCGAGCTGGCAATGAGAAGGAGGAAGGGGAGACTGCAGATACCGTGGGCTGCTGTTCCTTAAGGGTGGAACATATACAGCTGCACCCTGAGCTTGATGGGCAGCAAACGTCGTGGATTGACTTCCTGGGAAGGATTCAATCCGCTACTATAACAAGGTTCCAGTGGAGAAGGAGGTAAGGAATCTGCATTATTGCTATGGGAGGCCATGTTCCTAGTATACTGTTGGGAAAGCCATATTCCAATGGATGTATCTTGAAAAGTTTTAGAAATGTCAAATTAATTTTTTATTTTTTATTTTTTTTTATGCATACTGGGAAATTAGTGAACTGCATGGTGGGAAATTCCCTCTCCCAGGTGCATGATCCACAATCACGGAATGCCACATAGTGAAACAATGTATCACTTGTATTATGGGCTGTCACAAGGGTCAATGTTGACCAATCACATTCCGTTGTGTGATAAAAACCTTTCGTGAATATTTAAACCCGGCCAACTGAAATGATGTACAGGGCGGCCTTACCATGTACCTAGAGTTACTTAACATATCCTAACCAAGTCAGTGTTACTTAAGAGTTACTTAACATGTCCTAACCAGTCAGTGTGATATTCTTCTCCCTCACTCTATTAAATCTGTACGAGGCTTGCTCATATGCAGAGGTCGGTGTAGCAGTCAGTCACTGATGGGCTTGGACATCAGTTGACCTCCGAAAGAACAGGAAAGGATGGAAAAGGTTGAGACATTGTGCTGCCTATCTGCTGTTTGTTATTCAGGGGTGGACATGCCCTTTAACTTCACCTTCAGTGTTAAATGTGATCTGCAGTGACCGTTATATAGATTTATATAGTTACAACTGTTTCTCTTCAGGTTTTCAAAAATCTCAAGCTTTCATGGAAAATAAAAACCCAGATGACGAGCTGTTTGATAGACTCAGTGTAAGTGTTATGTCCATTGAATTTCATTGTCATGTTTGCACATGTGGTTTATATATCCTGTTATTTAATGGTATCTTGAAGGGGCCTGTATAGTAAAATATAAAGTTATTGCTACCAAGGCTAGACACGCTACTTTGCAGAAATCATGGGAGTAACAGAGATTGAGATTGGAGTAAAGTCATATGACCATCTAGTCCAACCTTTATACCCTACCCATAATGTCTATATAACAGTTACATAGTAACATAGTATGGAGGTTGTATAAAGACATACGTCCATCTAGTCCAACCTTATACCCTACCCATAATGTCTGATAACAGTTACATAGTAACATAGTGTGGAGGTTGTATAAAGACATACGTCCATTAGTCCAACCTTTATACCCTACCCATAATGTCTGTAAACAGTTACATAGTAACATAGTGTTGGAGGTTGTATAAAGACATACGTCCATCTAGTCCAACCTGTATACCTACCCCTAATGTCTGTATAACAGTTACATAGTGACATAGTATTGGAGGTTGTATAAAGACATTTGTCCATCTAGTCCAACCTTATATCTACCATAATGTCTGTTAAACAGTTACATAGTAACATAGGATTGGAGGTTGTATAAATACATACGTCCATCTAGTCCAACTTTATACCCTACCCATAATGTCTGTAAACAGTTACATAGTAACATAGTATTGGAGGTTGTATAAAGACATACGTCCATCTAGTCCAACCTTTATACCCACCCATAATGTCTGTTAAACAGTTACATGGACATAGTGTTGGAGGTTGTATAAATACATACGTCCATCTAGTCCAACCTTTATACCCTACCCATAATGTCTGTATAACAGTTACATAGTAACATAGTATTGGAGGTTGTATAAATACATACGTCCATCTAGTCCAACCTTTATACCCTACCATAATGTCTGTATAACAGTTACATAGTAACATAGTATGGAGGTTGTATAAAGACATACGGCCATCTAGTCCAACCTTTATACCCTACCCATAATGTCTGTATAACAGTTACATAGTAACATAGTATTGGAGGTATAAAAGACATACGTCTATTAGTCCAACCTTATACCCTACCCATAAGTCTGTATAACAGTTACATAGTAACTTAGTATTGGAGGTTGTATAAAGACATACGTCCATCTAGTCCATCCTTTATACCCTACCCATAATGTCTGTTAAACAAAGTTACATAGTAACATAGTATTGGAGGTTGTATAAAGACATACGTCCATCTAGTCCAACCTTTATACCCTACCCATAATGTCTGTATAACAGTTACATAGTAACTTAGTATGGAGGTTGTATAAAGACATACGTCCATCTAGTCCATCCTTTATACCCTACCCATAATGTCTGTATAACAGTTACATAGTAAAATAGTATTGGGTTGTATAAAGACATACGTCCATCTAGTCCAACCTTATACCCTACCCATAATGTCTGTCTACAGTTACATAGTAACATAGTATTGGAGGTTGTATAAAGGCATACGTCCATCTAGTCTGACCTTTATACCCTACCATATGTCTGTCTAACAGTTACAAAGTGACATAGTATTGGAGGTGTATAAAGACATACGTCCATTAGTCGACCTTTATACCCACCATAATGTCTGTATAACAGTTACATAGTAACATAGTATTGGAGGTTGAATAAAGACATACGTCCATCTAGTCCGACCTTTATACCCTACCCATATGTCTGTATAACAGTTAATAGTAACATAGTATTGGAGGTTGTTATAAAGACATACGTCCATCTAGTCGACCTTTATACCCTACCCATAATGTCTGTATAAAAGTGTACATAGTAAACATAGTATTGGAGGTTGTATAAAGACATACATCCATCTAGTCCGACCTTTATACCCTACCCATAATGTCTGTCTAACAGTTACATTAAATAGTATTGGAGGTTGTATAAAGACATACATCCATCTAGTCCAACCTTTATACCCTACCCATAATGTCTGTATAACAGTACATAGTAACATAGTTTTGGATTATCTGTTGTATTCAATTAGATCAACTGGACTTGAAGTTTAGTCCAGTTGATTAATTAAATACAACAGATATACCATGACCTGGATGAATGAGAACCTTTACAAGATTGTATTGGAGGTTGTATAAAGACATATGACCATCGAGTCCAAACTTTATACCCTACCCATTTGTCTGTAACAGTTACATAGTAACATAGTATTGGAGGTTGTATAAGACATAGTCCATCTAGCCAACCTTATACCCTACCCATAATGTCTGATTACCGTTAATCAGTAACATAGTATTGAAGGTTGTATAAAGACATACGTCCATCTAGTCCAACCTTTATACCCTACCATAATGTCTGTATAACAGTAACATAGTATTGGAAGTTGATAAAGACATACGTCCATCTAGTCCACCTTTATACCCTACCATAATGTCTGTATAACAGTTACATGTAAACTAGTATTGGAGGTTGTATAAAGATATACGTCCATCTAGTTCAACCTTTAACCCTACCCATAATGTCGTATAAACTGTTACATAGTAACATAGTATTGGAGGTTGTTATAAAGACATCCATCCATCTACTCCAACCTTGTACCCTACCCATCATTTTCCTCCAGACTCCAAATGGTAATCAAAATACCACTAGATCAACCAGAAATACAGTATATGTATTAATACCAGTAATTCTCAATAATATATAGTATCCCTGTACCAACCAAAACTACAGTATCTGTATTAATACCAGTAATTCTCAATATTATATAGTATCCTGTACCAACCAGAACTACAGTATATGTATTAAACCAGTAATTCTCAATATATATATTATCCCTGTACAACCAGAACATTTATATGTATTAATACCAGTAATCTCATATTATGTAGTATCCTGTAACCAACCAGAACTACAGAATATGTATTACCACTAATTCTCAATATATATAGTATCCCGTACAACCAGAACTACAGTATATGTATTAATACCGTAATTCTCAAATTATATCTAGTATCCCCTGTACCAACCAGAACTACAGAATATATATTAATACCACTAATTCTCAATATTATATAGTCCCCGTCGTACAACCAGAACTATAGTATATATATTATACCAGTAATTCTCAATATTATATAGTATCCCTGTACCACACCAGAACTACAGTATATGTATTAATACCAGGAATTCTCAATATTATATAGTATCCCCGTACCAACAGAACTAATTATGTATATTAATACCAGTAATTCTCAATATTATATAGTATCCTACCAACCAGAACTATATATATGTATTAATACCAGTAATTCTCAATATATATAGTATCCCGTACAACCAGAACTACAGTATATATATTAATACCAGTAATTCTCAATATTATAGTAGATCCCTTACCAACCAGAACTACAGTATATTAATACCACTAATTCTCATTATATAGTATCCCCGTACAACCAGAACTACAGTATATGTAATTAAATACCAGTCATTCTCAATATTATATAGTATCCCTGTACCAACCAGAACTACAGAATATATATTATTACCACTAATTCTCAATATTATATAGTATCCCCGTACCAACCAGAACTACAGTATATGTATAATACTATAATTCTCAATATTATATAGTATCCCTGTACCAACCAGAACTACAGTATATGTATTAATACCAGTAATTCTTAATATTATTATAGTATCCCGTACAACCAGAAACTACAGTATATGTATTAATACCAGTCATTCAATCTAATATATAAGTATCCCTGTACCAACCAAAACTACAGAATATATATTAATACCACTAATTCTCAATATTATATAGTATTCCCGTACAACCAGAAACAGTATTATATTAATACCAGTAATTCTCAATATTATTAGTATGCCTGTACCAACCAGAACTACAGTATATGTATTAATCCACTTATTCTCAATATTATATAGTATCCCCGTACAACCAGAACACAGTATATGTTTAATACCAGTCATTTCAATATATATATAGATCCCTGTACAACAACAGAACTACAGAATATTATTATACCACTAATTCTCAAATTATATAGTATCTCCGTACCAACCAGAACTACAGTATATGTATTAATACTATAATTCTCAATATTATATAGTATCCCTGTACCAACCAGAACTACAGTATATGTATTAATACCAGTAAATCTCAATATTATATAGTATCCCCGTACCAATCAGAACTATATTATATGTATTAATACCAGTAATTTCAATATTATTAGTATCCCGTACCAAACAGAACTATATATAGTATAATACCAGTAATTCTCATATTATGTAGTTATCCCTGTACCAACCAGAACTACAGTATATGTATTATACACTAATCTCAATATTATAAGTATCCGTACAACCAGAACTACAGTATATGTATTAATAACAGTCATTCTCAATATTATATAGTATCCCTGTACCAACCAGAACTACAGAATATATATATACCACTAATTCTCTATTATATAGTATCCCCGTACCAACCAGAACTACAGTATATGTATTAATACTATAATTCTCATATATTAAAGTATCCCTGTACCAACCAAAACTACAGTATATGATTAATACCAGTAATTCTCAATATATATAGTATCCTGTACCAACCAGAACTACAGTATATGTTTAATACCAGTAATTCTCAATATTATATACCGTAGTATCCCTGTACCAACCGAAACTACAGTATATGTATTAATACTATAATTCTCAATATTATATAGTATCCCGTACCAACCAGAACTACAGTATATGTATTAATACCAGTAATCTTAATATATATAGGATCCCCGTACCAACCAGAAACTACAGTATATGTATTATACCAGAATTCTCAATATTTTTAGTTTTAGAAACTTATCCAGGCCTTTTTTTAAAGCTGTTCAATGAACTTGCCATTACCACATCTACTGGAAGACAGTTCCACAGTGTCACCGTTCTCACTGTAAAGAAACCTTTCCTATCCTGAAGATCCAAGGTGCATATCTGCACATACAGATCTGGCCGAACCATCGTCCTCAGATTTGCTCTAGGCCAAGGCATTTTCAATTCACGGCTCTTCATTCGTACTAAACTACCGCCCCTTGGGTATCTAACAAGGTTATGGTATGTCAGGCAGCCTTCCTTCACCTACAAGGAATCCTTTTCATGCCGTAACTAGGAGACATACTTCTCAAAGCTCCGTCATTTGAGCTGGCCCAAAATCATGTAGCGTATGCTCCCAGGTACTTGTCTAATGTGGATGGCTCCTCAACATGAAGAAGTCTTCTTCTATTCCAAGTCAACACATGCCATTTCTAGGCATGATTTCGACACAACCCTGCAAAAGATCTTCATTCCTCATGACAAAGCTCAATCCCTGAGGACACTGGCAATCCAGCGATGAGGGTCTCCAACATATCTGTGCAACAAGCAATGCGACTAGTGGGCAAGATGGTCTCGTCAGCAGAGGCCATTCCCTAGGGGACCTTTCATCTTTGTCCCCTTCAGATCAGTTTCTTTAATTCGTGGAACAAGACTCAGGAGTCATTAGACAAGAGGATTCTGCTTCCACTGCACATTCGTAAGTTCCTTTCGTGGTGGACTCTGGGTGCCAACCTGAGGGCAGGGCGATTACTCCTTGGACAGTCGTGTCCGTGTATGCGAGTCTTAAGGGCTGGGGTGCAGTGTTTGACTCCAATCAGGCCCAGGGACTGAGGTCCCCGAAAGAAGCCAGCCCTCCCCATCAATGTGTTCAGAGCAATCTTCAGAGCTCTCTACTTTTGGACACCCCAGCTTCGGAAAGTGTGTTTGAATCCAATCAAACATTGTCACGGCTGGTATCTGAACCACCAAGGGGTCACTCGAAGCAAGATGGCCATGGGGGAGGTTCCTTCTATCGTATCCTGGGCAGAACAACATTTACCAGTATGATTGTGAAGGTTCTCATTCATCCAGGTCATGGTATATCTGTTGTATTCAATTAGATCAACTGGACTTGAAATGTAGTTCTTGAAGACGTTCCGCTAGTCATCCGACTGGATCTCTCAATCAGAATGAATTGAGAGATCCAGTCGGATGACTAGCGGAACGTCTTCAAGAACTAAACTTCAAGTCCAGTTGATCTAATTGAATACAACAGATAAAAATTTACCAGCAATTTATACCCCGTGATCCTGAACGACGAGGCCGACTTTTTCAGTCGACACTATCAGGACCCCGGATAATGGGCCCTGCACAAGGAAGTTTTGAGGAGCTGGTTCTCAAGTGGAGAATACCAGACATAGACAGTGGCTGCTTTGCGTGGATCTTCTCGGCTGGGTGGTGGAACCCCCCTTTCGCTACCCCTGCTCCCAGACCTTCTATCACAGTGGCCTCTCATCATCCGAGCATCAACGTATAAATTTAGCGCTGTGGCTTTTGAAATCCGGGGTATTGACAAGGAGAGGTTTCAGGCTCTGCAGTCTGCTCCCTTTGAGCCTCTGAAATCTGTTTCTTGTCAGTCAGTCCAGACTCTCTAATCCATGAGGACAGGCCGATTCTCTGCTGCATCTTTCTTTTCTTCTAAGGTGGTTTTTCTTTTCATTTTAATCAGGACATTGTGGTTCCGGCTTTGTTTCCTCACCCGTCCTCGGCTAAAGAACACAGACTTCATGTCTGGATGTAGTCTCTTGAGGTCTTATTTAGTTCAGACCTAAGGTTTTTTGCTCCTCTCGGGCTGTTTGTGCTCCTGGCAGGTCCCTGCAGATGAGCTAGAACTTTGCCACAGACCCTGGTGCTAAGGATTCGTTCTGAGATCCTCCAATGCTATGAGATTGCAGGGGCTGTTCTTCCTCCGGGTTGCAACCCACTCTACCCTGGCTTTGGGGTGCTTCATGGGCGGCACACAAAGGAGCTTCAGTGGGCCAGATTTGTCGGGTGGCAACATGGTTCTCTATCAATACTATCATTAGATTTTACAGACTCCATGTTTCCAACCTTTTGCTTCCTCTGTGGAACAAATCTGAAGGAGGCTGTGGTGCACTGGTATAAGGAAGGAGCACCAGAACCTCTTTTAACCTCTAAGTGTCTGCTCCAGGAGGTGGCGTGTTCTGGGTCCTCTGATGGACGATAGAAAAAATATCAAAACATTTATTCAGAGACCACAGCGCGTTTTGATAAATTTTATTCTCCTCCGGTACTCCTGTAGTTTCCTGTCATCAGCAATCACAGACATTGTCTCAACACCCACTTCTAAGTCATTAAGAAATAGATTAAAGGGGAACTGTGGTCTCCCAACAAGCTGACTTTAAATGGAAGGTCAGTTTCCTGCTTTTAAAATGAGCCGTCAACCACCTCTCTATGTGCTGCACAGCCCAAGAAATGAAGAAAATCAGTGATCAGAAAGTTAGGGGGTGGGAGGATCTGAATCTACATCACAAATACTAGTTCCTCCTTCTAATCTGCGGTTTGCACATGCTCAGTGCAGGAGAAAGCAGAAGAAGAAACCAGAAAGAGATTGAGTTTCAGTGACTAAAGGGGGGCTCTCCCTGTACAACTGATTTTGCATACTGCTGGGTAAAATTATGCAAGGCCGGGGCACAATAAAACTGGTTTATTTTGCTTGTGAGAAGTTTAATTTAAAGAAGTAATCTACAGACATGGTGATTTGGGGTAATATTGGATGTATAATGAATGTATAATTTTATTTAAAAGCTCCGTAAGTGCAAGCAGTTTAACAGTTATATTAAAATGGCATTGATAGTTTTATACATAGGTTAAGAATACAAATATAGAAAATAAGTGTGCCTTCTTGACACTTTTGGAGAAAAATCCCTGCCCCATAAAGATTACAATCTAAGTAATTGTGCTTGTTTTCCTATTAGACCACTAGCCTCAACAAACATCTTCAGGATTGGGATGGTTAACCGCCAAAGTGTTCAGAACATACAATGCTTCGATCACCCTACAGATACAGTTAAAGGAGCTGTCTAATGGCAAGTGGACACTATGGCTATGCAAGCAATAACATGATTTCCTTGATATTAATATTAAGTATCTTTCCTAATCTGTTTCATCCCAAAAGGTGATGATAACGTGGTGCAAAAATCTTATGTACAATCGAGCGAACAGAGCTGTAGCTTTCTTTGTAATCACCAGAGGGCGCCTCCAAAAACCTATGAGAAATCCATGCAGAATCTACAAACCAAGGTACAGGCAGTAAATGTCAATCTGTAGAATTGTAAACACAGCTAAAAGATTGTAATACTGTGCTCTGGTGGACAGTACTGGGGGATTTACTGGGCTCTGGTGGACAGCACTGGGAGATTTGCTGGGCTCTGGTGGACAGCACTGGGAGATGTGCTGGACTGTGGTGGACAGCACTGGGAGATTTACTGGGCTCTGGTGGACAGTGCTAGGAGATAAATTGGGCTCTGGTGAACAGCACTGGGAGATAAATTGGGCTCTGGTGGCCATTGCTGGGAGATTTACTGGGCTCTGGTGGCCATTGCTGGGAGATTTACTGGGCTCTGGTGGCAATTGCTGGGAGATTTACTGGGGGCTGGTGGCCATTTAACTGGGGGCTGGTGGCCATTGCTGGGAGATTTACTGGGCTCTGGTGGCAATGCTGGGAGATTTACGGGCTGGTGGACATGCTGAGAGATTTACTGGGCTCTTGTGGCCATTGGGAGATTACTGGGGGTGGTGGACAGCACTGGGAGATTTACTAGGCACATGGTGGCTATTGCTGGGAGATTACTGGGCTCTGGTGGACAGCATGGGAGATTTCTGGGTTAAAAGAAGCTTTAAGACTAATGCTGAACCTCATTGTTTTGTCTTTGTAGATTGATGCGAAGGAACAGCAACTGAAAGAAGCAAAGAAAGAGCTGAAGAAAGCTAAAGCGAACATAAGGAAAGGTCGAATGAGAGAAAAAAGAAGTAATTGAATTTCATTGTGATTTCATTGACATTTACTAACAGCTATAAAAGTTTAAGTGCCTAGAGGCAACCAATTCATCCCACCAACTATATTCCTTGCTAACTACACATAATGCCTGTCTTACAGTTACATAGTAACATAGTATTGGAGGTTGTATAAAGACATACGTCCATCTAGTCCAACCTTTAACCCTACCCATAAGTCTGTATAAGTACATAGTAACATAGTGTTGGAGGTTGTATAAAGGCATAAGTCCATGTAGTCTAACCTTTACACCCTACCCATAATATGTAAAAGAGAGAACTTAAATTTACACACAGAAATGTTACTGTTGTTAAAGCCATGTATAAGTGCAAATGACAATGTAGAATAAGTACCAAATTAACTAAAATATCCCCAGAGTTGGGCAAGTTTTGATTTAAAAGGCAGTTACCCGACACAAAAAGCCTAAATAAAATGGTTATGCCACATGCATTGGTGGACACAGATGAACAGCAACCAACCCCCAAAGGGGACCAATCCATTTATTAATTATAGCAAATAATTCAGCCAGCTTTTTATTTTGAACAGCTCCAATTTATAACATATAACACCCCCGTGTCTCAAAATACCTAACGAACGAGATTGTTTGAGAATAGACACGTGCGGTTATGTAACAGTGTCATTCTTTATCAAAACATGCAGATTTCTAAGACAAAGGTTAAGTTTCTTAGTTCCTAATCCTCGGTACATTGGAGGTTCAATGTTATATAAATGATATTTAAATAGGGTCTAAAGTCCTCTAAAATTCAGAATTAATTTTATATTTTAGGGCTAATTTTAAACTTTAGAAACAAGCACTTTAGATTAGTTTATAAATATTTATTAATTTTACTCGTTCTCAGAGAAGTTGGAGAAGAAGAAGAAGCAGTTTTCGCGAATAGAGGAACAACTCATGAAGTTAAAGCTACAAAGCAACAGACAAAAGAGGAAAAAAAGCAGATTGCATTGGGCACATCCAAGCCAACTATCTTGACCCCAGGATTACAGTAGCTGGTAAGATAGATATACATTGGGAGTGAGGACACGTTGTGTCTACCTGTTTTAGAACCTCTGGCCCAGTTTAGTATGGAACTCGCACCAGACAGTAAATATATGTTTCCTGGATTGGGTGATACAGCTTTACTTTAATAAGTGTAACTAAGTTACCTGCAGCTATGATATTACCAGTGGGTTAAATGGGCATCGAGGCTGTGAGACTGAATATGGCACAGTCCAAACAATCTGAGTCTATGACAGCTATAACCTATTAGGGCTATTTACCGAGAGGCAGTATCGCTCTCCATTGCTCTCTAGGCAATGCACTGAGCTGATAACGGTGTCTCGGTGATAGTGAACGGGGTCTTCCATTCGAAACTTAATGCCAGCTGTGCTGTGTCGAAAGTTCTGTCCTAAAGAGCGTTATGTTTGTACATTGTGAGGCGGTTGCACGACACAGTTTTTGCATACTGCCGCAAGTTATGTCTTAAAGTACAATTACCCTTGGTACATGCCCGTCTGTGTTTGTGTAAGTGAATATGACAGTATGCAAAAATCCCTGGGTAAGGAGTTGGACTTTCAGACTGTTCATAACTAAGAATGGGTCCTTAGTTGCCAATTGGATTGAAATTTGCTGACAGTCCTCATAGTTCTGCACAGCTGCATTTCAATGTTGTCCTGTAATGGGGGACTTTCTGCAAAAAATGTAAATTGTAGATTGAAAGTCATTATTACATTTGTTTATATATCAGATATTAATCTGTATCCCTACTTTGCTCCCCTTTATTTTCTACCCCATTCCTCTTATGTAAAGTAATGTGCCTTATTATTCATATTAGTACTCTACCTCGGCTTCTACCTTCATTCATTCTGCTCCCATTCTTACCTAAGGTGCAAAAGTTTGGGGTACATTGAGAAGATTTACAATAAGACCCAGCGAGAGAATTTGCTGGGCAATAGACATGACAGATGAAGACTTTGAATTTTAACTTCAGTGATTGGTGCATAATCCATGTGGACTTTAACCACCCTCTACCTCATCATCCCTTACCCATGGACTGGTGTAGCACAGGCCGGTGCCTTTCAGAGATGGAGAATTGGTGTTGGAACTGGTCTCATTGTGATGAAGCTTTATTCTTCCATCTATAAGAAGCACTTAACTGGGCAAATGGCCAGTAACACAGAGATCTTCATTATGAAGTGGTAGTCTTGTATGTGTTCATTTTCCATTGCAGGGGATTGGTTGTTTGTCGTGTAGTTATATTGTGACTACTCGTGAAATAGTGTGGTTTGTACAAGCAAAGGTTCATATTAGAATGTGGTTTACCGATGATGCACGCTTGGTTATACCACCAATACATCTCTTAGATGTGCAACGTTAATTCAGAGCTTTAAACCATTAGTTAAAATGTGATGTGTGTCAACCGCTAAATGGACAACAAATGTGCCTAATGATTGTGTGCTATTGTGACATGCCATCACGTTAACCTGATGGAATAAAGCTATGAAATGTAAAGATTGCTGTGCATCTGGACTGTGAGTGTGTTTTGTACCTTAAGACCTGCTAAATTCTCTGTGTGCAGTTTGTGATCTAAAGCTCTGAGTTAATTGAATTGTGTACATTATTACTGCACTTTGGTTTGAAATTCCAGAGTTCTTAAAGGAGAATTATATTCGTGCAGAACTCAGTTATGTTCCTTTCTCTCCTTCATTAACCTTCTTTGTTAGAGATAGGAGAATGGTCAGTGACAATGACTGTGGGAGGAGCCATAAGGAATACCTGTAACTGCACGAGTTTAATTCTACTTTAAACATTTTATTTGTATGTATTTTGTTACTTTTGCTGTTTCTATCTGTGCGAATTAGACCCACAATTTACAGTATTATACCACATAGAGCAAAGAATGCATTTGAAAGGCCGAGCATTCTAACTGCAAATGCATCCGTTAATAGTCAACGTTTGATTTCTCCCTCACTTTCCTAAAATGCTTGCGTAAAATACATGTGCTGTGATTGTCATAAAAGTTTACTTCCTGCCTAGTTTAAAGTTGATACATCTCTAAATGATAGGAGCCACTGGATTCCAAAATAAATAAAGGAACCCAAGTATAAAGCTGTATAGCGATATGGGATGATCCACACGGTACTGATTGCTCTGAACTGCCAGGAATTCCCCACAGCCGTAGTCACAACCTTTATTAAAAGTATAAGGAAAAGTGCAGTCCCAAGCATTTTTCTGCCATTTTAGAGAATTTTATGTGCGTACCAGCTTAATAGTAGACATAGGGTTTTAAATTTTAAAAGGCCGTATAGTAAAATGATGTTACTTATAATAACGCTGGTAGTCTACACTGTTACACAAAATAACGATAACAATTATTTATTCAAACAAAGCTTTTATTATTTTGGGGCACCTCCTACCTTCCATTTTATGTCTACTGTGCTAAAGTTCCTATGCAAAGATGGCTACTCTACAACATTACCTATGTCGGAGAGTTAAGTGCACAGCCGTCAGGTGACCAGTAGTGGGTCATTTGAACTGGAATCAGCCCTAATAAATAAGGATGTTGGAGCATTCATTCACTAGTACACCTTGGGTGTTTTTATACACTTTATTTGCAGATTCGAACCCGTACAACCAGAACTACAGTATATGTATTAATACCAGTCATTCTCAATATTATATAGTATCCCTGTACCAACCAGAACTACAGAATATATATTATTACCACTAATTCTCAATATTATATAGTATCCCCGTACCAACCAGAACTACAGTATATGTATTAATACTATAATTCTCAATATTATATAGTATCCCTGTACCAACCAGAACTACAGTATATGTATTAATACCAGTAATTCTCAATATTATATAGTATCCCCGTACCAATCAGAACTATATTATATGTATTAATACCAGTAATTCTCAATATTATATAGTATCCCTGTACCAACCAGAACTATATTATATGTATTAATACCAGTAATTCTCAATATTATGTAGTATCCCTGTACCAACCAGAACTACAGTATATGTATTAATACCACTAATTCTCAATATTATATAGTATCCCGTACAACCAGAACTACAGTATATGTATTAATACCAGTCATTCTCAATATTATTATAGTATCCTGTACCACCAGAACTACAGAATATATATTATTACCACTAATCTCAATATTATATAGTATCCCCGTACCAACCAGAAATACAGTATGATTAATCTATAATTTCAATATTATATAGTATCCCTGTACCAACCAGAACTACAGTATATGTATTAATACCAGTAATTCTTAATATTATATAGTATCCCCGTACAACCAGAACTACAGTATATGTATTAATACCAGTCATTCTCAATATTATATAGTATCCCTGTACCAACCAAAACTACAGAATATATATTAATACCATAATTCTCAAATTTATATAGTACCCCGTACAACCAGAACTACAGTATATAGATTAATACCAGTATTCTCAATATATATAGTATGCCTGTACCAACCAGAACTACAGATATATGTATTAATACCACTATTCTCAATATTATATATGTATCCCCGTACAACCAGAACTACAGTTATGTATTAATACCAGTCTTTCAAATTATATAGTATCCTGTACCAACCAGAACTACAGATATATATTATTACCATAATTCTCAATATTATATAGTATCTCGTACCAACCAGAAACAGTATATGTATTAATACTATAATTCTCAATATTATATAGTATCCCTGTACCAACCAGAACTACAGTATATGATTAATACCAGTAATTCTCAATATTATATAGTACCCGTACCAATCAGAACTATATTATATGTATTAATACCAGTAATTTCAATATATTTAGTATCCCTGTACCAACCAGAACTATATTATATGTATTAATACCAGTAATTCTCAATATTAGTAGTATCCCTGTACCAACCAGAACTACAGTATATGTATTAATAACACTAATTCTCAATATATATTAGTATCCCGTACAACCAGAACTACAGTATATGTATTAATACCAGTCATTCTCAATATTATATAGTATCCGTACCAACCAGAACTACAGAATATATATAATACCAAATTCTCTATTATATGTATCCCCGTACCAACCAGAACTACAGTATATGTATTAATACATAATTCTCAATATATATAGTATCCTGTACCAACAAAACTACAGTATATGTATTATACCAGTAATTCTCAAATTATATAGTATCTGTACCAACCAGAACTACAGTATATATAATACCAGTAATTCTCAATATTATATAAGTAGTATCCTGTACCAACAGAACTACAGTATATGTATTAATACTATAATTCTCAATATAAAGTATCCCGTACCAACCAGAACTACAGTATAGTATTAATACCAGTAATTCTTAATATTATATAGTATCCCGTACCAACCAGAACTACAGTATATGTTTAATACCAGTAATTCTCAATATTTTTTAGTTTTAGAAACTTATCCAGGCCTTTTTTAAAGCTGTTCAATGAACTGCCCTACCACATCTACTGGAAGACAGTTCCACAGTGTCACCGTTCTCACTGTAAAGAAACCTTTCCTATCCTGAAGATCCAAGGTGCATATCTGCACATACAGATCTGGCCGAACCATCGTTTCCTCAGATTTGCTCTAGGGCCAAGGCATTTTCAATTCACGGCTCTTCCATTCGTACTAACTACCGCCCCTTGGGTATCTAACAAGGTTATGGTATGTCAGGCAGCCTTCCTTCACCTACAAGGAATCCTTTTCATGCCGTAACTAGGAGACATACTTCTCAAAGCTCCGTCATTTGAGCTGGCCCAAAATCATGTAGCCGTATGCTCCCAGGTACTTGTCTAATGTGGATGGCTCCTCAACATGAAGAAGTCTTCTTCTATTCCAAGTCAACACATGCCATTTCTAGGCATGATTTTCGACACAACCCTGCAAAAGATCTTCATTCCTCATGACAAAGCTCAATCCCTGAGGACACTGGCAATCCAAGCGATGAGGGTCTCCAACATATCTGTGCAACAAGCAATGCGACTAGTGGCAAGATGGTCTCGTCAGCAGAGGCCATTCCCTAGGGACCTTTCATCTTGTGTCCCTTCAGATCAGTTTCTTTTTATTCGTGGAACAAGACTCAGGAGTCATTAGACAAGAGGATTCTGCTTCCACTGCACATTCGTAAGTTCCTTTCGTGGGGACTCTGGGTGCCAACCTGAGGGCAGGGCGATTACTCCTTGGACAGTCGTGTCCGTGTATGCGAGTCTTAAGGGCTGGGGTGCAGTGTTTGATCCAATCAGGCCCAGGGACTGAGGTCCCGAAAGAAGCCAGCCCTCCCATCAATGTGTCAGAGCAATCTTCAGAGCTCTCTACTTTTGGAAACCCAGTTCGGAAAGTGTGTTTGAATCCAATCAAACATTGTCACGGCTGGTATTGAACCACCAAGGGGTACTCGAAGCAAGATGGCCATGGGGGAGGTCCTTCTACTTCCTGGGCAGAACAACATTTACCAGTATGATTGTGAAGGTTCTCATTCATCCAGGTCATGGGATATCTGTTGTATCAATTAGATCAACTGGACTTGAAATGTAGTTCTTGAAGACGTTCCGCTAGTCATCCGACTGGATCTCTCAATTCAGAATGAATTGAGAGACCAGTCGGATGACTAGCGGAACGTCTTCAAGAACTAAACTTCAAGTCCAGTTGATCTAATGAATAAACAGATAAACATTTACCAGCAATTTATACCCCGTGATCCCTGAACGACGAGGCCGACTTTTTCAGTCGACACTATCAGGACCCGGATAATGGGCCTGCACAAGGAAGTTTTTGAGGAGCTGGTTCCAAGTGGAGAATACACAGACATAGACAGTGGCTGCTTTGCTTGTGGATCTTCTCGGCTGGTGGTGGAACCCCCCTTTCTGCTACCCCTGCTCCAGACCTTCTATCACAGTGGCCTCTCCCTCATCCGGAGCATCAACGTATAAATTTAGCGCTGTGGCTTTTGAACCGGGATTGACAAGGAGAGGTGTTCAGGGCTCTGCAGTCTGCTCCCTTTGAGCCTTGAAATCTGTTTCTTGTCAGTCAGTCCAGACTCTCTAATTCCAAGAGGACAGGCCGATTCTCTGCTCGCATCTTTCTTTTCTTCCTAGGTGGTCTCTTCTTTTCATTTAATCAGGACATTGTGGTTCCGGCTTTGTTTCTCACCCGTCCTCGGCTAAAGAACACAGACTTCATTGTCTGGATGTAGTCTCTTGAGGTCTTATTGTTCAGACCTAAGGTTTTTTGCTCCTCTCGGGCTGTTTGTGCTCCTGGCAGGTCCTGCAGATGAGCTAGAACTTTGCCACAGACCCTGGTGCTAAGGATTCGTTCTGAGATCCTCCAATGCTATGAGATTGCAGGGCTGCTTCTTCCTCCGGGTTGCAACCCACTCTACCCTGGCTTTGGGTGCTTCATGGGCGGCACACAAAGGAGCTCAGTGGGCCAGATTTGTCGGGTGGCAACATGGTTCTCTATCAATACTATCATTAGATTTTACAGACTCCATGTTTCCAACTCCTTTTGCTTCCTCTGTGGAACAAATCTGAAGGAGGCTTGTGGTGCACTGGTATAAGGAAGGAGCACAGAACCTCTTTTAACCTCTAAGGTCTGCTCCGGAGGTGGCGTGTTCGGGTCCCTCTGATGGACGATAGAAAAAATATCAAAAACATTTATTCAGAGACCACAGCGCGTTTCGGATAAATTTTATTCTTCCTCCGGTACTCCTGTAGTTTTCCTGTCATCAGCAATCACAGACATTGCTCTCAACACCCACTTCAAGTCATTAAGAAATAGATTAAGGGGGACTGTGGTCTCCAAACAAGCTGACTTTAAATGGAAGGTCAGTTTCCTGTTTTAAAATGAGCCGTCAACCACCTCTCTATGTGCTGCACAGCCCAAGAAATGAAGAAAATCAGTGATCAGAAAGTTAGGGGGTGGGAGGATCTGAATCTACATCACAAATAATAGTCCTCCTTCTAATCTGCGGGTTGCACATGCTCAGTGCAGGAGAAAGCAGAAGAAACCAGAAAGAGATTGAGTTTCAGTGACTAAAGGGGGCTCTCCCTGTACAACTGATTTTGCATAACTGCTGGGGAAAATTATGCAAGGCCGGGCAACAAAAACTGGTTTATTTTTGCTTGTGAAAGTTATTTAAAGAAGTAATCTACAGACATGGTGATTTGGGGGGTAAATTGGATGTATAATGAATGTATAATTTTATTTATAAAAGCTCCGTAAGTGCAAGCAGTTTAACAGTATATTAAATGGCATTGATAGTTTATACATAGGTTAAGAATACAAATATAGAAAATAAGTGTGCCTTCTTGACACTTTTGGAGAAAAATCCGCCCCATAAAGATTACAATCTAAGTAATTGTGCTTGTTTTCCTATTTAGACCACTAGCCTCAACAAACATCTTCAGGATTTGATGGATGCTAACCGCCAAAGTGTTCAGAACATACAATGCTTCGATCACCCTACAGATACAGTTAAAGGAGCTGTCTAATGGCAAGTGGACACTATGGCTATGCAAGCAATAACATGATTTCCTTGATATTAATATTAAGTATCTTTACCTAATCTGTTTCATCCAACAGGTGATGATAAACGTGGCTGCAAAAATCTTATCGTACAATCGAGCGAACAGAGCTGTAGCTCTTCTTTGTAATCACCAGAGGGCGCCTCCAAAAACCTATGAGAAATCCACGCGAATCTACAAACCAAGGTACAGGCAGTAAATGTCAATCTGTAGAATTGTAAACACAGCTAAAAGATTTGTAATACTGTGCTTGGGGGCACAGTACTGGGAGATTACTGGGCTCTGGTGGACAGCACTGGGAGGTTGCTGGGCTCTGGTGGACAGCACTGGGAGATTGCTGGACTTGGTGGACAGCACTGGGAGATTTACTGGGCTCGGTGGACAGTGCTAGGAGATAAATTGGGCTCTGGTGAACAGCACTGGGAGATAAATTGGGCTCTGGTGGCCATTGCTGGGAGATTATGGGTCTGGTGGCATGTGGGAGATTTACTGGGCTTCGGTGGCAATTGCTGGGAGATTTACTGGGGGGTGGGGCCATTTAACTGGGGGTGGTGGCCATTGCGGGGAGATTTACTGGGCTCTGGTGGCAATTGCTGGAGATTTACTGGGGCTGGTGGACATTGCTGAGAGATTTACTGGGCTCTTGTGGCCATTGGGAGATTTACTGGGGGCTGGTGGACAGCACTGGGAGATTTACTAGGCACTGGTGGCTATTGTGGAGATTTACTGGGCTCTGGTGGACAGCACTGGGAGATTACTGGGTTAAAAGAAGCTTAAGACTTATGCTGAACTCATTGTTTTGTCTTTGTAGATTGATGCGAAGGAACAGCAACTGAAAGAAGCAAAGAAAGAGCTGAAAGAAGCTAAGAGCTGACATAAGGAAAGGTCGAATGAGAAGACAAAGAAAGTATTGAATTTCATTGTGTATTTTCATTGGACATTTACTAACAGCTAAAAGTTAAAGTGCCTAGAGGCAACCAATTCATCCCACCAACATATTATTCCTTGCTAACCTACACATAATGCCGTCTTACAGTTACATAGTAACATAGTATTGGAGGTTGTATAAAGACATACGTCCATCTAGTCCAACCTTTATACCCTACCCATAATGTCTGTATAAGTTACATGTAACATAGTGTTGGAGGTTGTATAAAGGCATAAGTCCATGTAGTCTAACCTTACACCCTACCCATAATATGTAAAAGAGAGAAATTAAATTTACACACAGAAATGTTACTGTTTGTTAAGCACTTGTATAAGTGCAAATGACAATGTAGAATAAGTACCAAATTAACTAAAATATCCCCAGAGTTGGGCAAATTTGATTAAAGGCAGTTACTCCGACACAAAAAGCCTAAATAAAATGGTATGCCACATGCATTGGTGGACACAGATGACCAGCACCAACCCCCAAAGGGGACCAATCCATTTATTTAATTTAAGCAAATAATTCAGCCAGCTTTTTATTTTGAACAGCTCCAATTTTATCACATATAACACCCCCGTGTCTCAAAAATACCTCACGAACGAGATTGTTTGAGATAGACAGTGCGGTTATGTAACAGTGTCATTCTTTCATACAAACATGCAGATTTCTCAAGACAAAGGTTAAGTTTCTTAGTTCCTAATCCTCGGTACATGGATGGTTCAATGTATATAAATGATATTTAAATAGGGTCTAAAGTCCTCTAAAATTCAGAATTTAATTTATTATTTTAGGGCTAATTTTAAACTTTAGAAAACAAGCACTTTAATCTACTGTTTATAAATATTTATAATTTTACTCGTTCTCAGAGAAGTTGAGAAGAAGAAGAAGCAGTTTTCGCGACATAGAGGAACAACTCATGAAGTTAAAGCTACAAGCAACAGACAAAGAGGAAAACAAGCAGATTGCATTGGGCACATCCAAGCCTCAACTATCTTGACCCCAGGATTACAGTAGCCTGGTAAGATAGATTAACATTTGGAGAGTGAGGACACTGTTGTGTCTACCTGTTTAGAACCTCTTGGCCCAGTTTAGTAGGAACTCGCACCAGACAGTAAATATATGTTTCCTGTATTGGTGATACAGCTTATACTTAATAAGTGTAACTAAGTTACCTGCAGCCTATGAATTACCAGTGGGTTAAATGGGCATCGAGGCTGTGAGCTGAATATGGCACAGTCCAAACATCCTGAGTCTATGTACAGTATAACCCTATTAGGGCTATTTACCGAGAGGCAGTATCGCTCTCCATTGCCTCCTCCTAGGCAATGCACTGAGCTGATAACGGTTCTCGGTGCATAGTGAACGGGGTTCCCATTCGAAACTTTATGCCAGCTGTCTGCTGTCGAAAGTTTTCTGTCCTAAAGAGCCGTTATTGTCTCTGTACATTGTGAGCGGTTGCACGACACAGTTTTTGCATACTGCCGAAGTTATGTCTTAAAGTGCAATTAACCCTTGGTACATGGCCCTGTCTGTTGTGTAAGTGAATATGTACAGTATGCAAAAAATCCCTGGGTTAAGGATGTTGGCTTTCAGACTGTTCATACCTAAGAATGGGTCCTAGTTGCCAATTGGATTGAAATTTGCTTGACAGTCTCATAGTTCTGACACAGCTTGCATTTCAATGATTGTCCTGTAATGGGGGACTTTCTGCAAAGTAAATGTAAATTGTAGATTTGAAAGTCATTATTATACATTTGTTTATATTATCAGATATTAATCTGTACCTACTTTGCTCCCCTTTATTTCTCTACCCCATTCCTCTTATGTAAAGTAATGTGCCTTTATTTATTCATATTGTACTCTACCTCTGGCTTCTACCTTCATTATTCTGCTCATCTTTACCTTAAGGTGCAAAAAGTTTGGGTACCCATTGAGAAGATTTACAATAAGACCCAGCGAGAGAAATTTGCTTGGGAATAGACAATGACAGATGAAGACTTTGAATTTTAACTTCAGTGATTGGTGCATAATCCATGTGGACTTTAACACCCTCTACCTCATCATCCCTTACCCCCTATGGACTGGTGTTAGCACAGGCAAGTGCCTTTCAGAGATGAGAATCTGGTGTTTGGAACTGTTCTCATTGTGATGAAGCCTTTATTCTCTTCATCTATAAGAAGCACTTAACGGGCAATCTGTCCAGTAACACAGAGATCTTCATATATGAAGTGTTAGTCTTGTATGTGTTCATTTTCCATTGCAGGGGATTGGTTTGTTGTCAGTGTAGTTATATTGTGACTACTGTGAAATAGTGTGGTTTTGTACAAGCAAAGGTTCAATTAGAATGTGCTTTACCGATTGATGCACGCTTGGTTATTTACCACCAATACATCTCCTTAGATGTGCACGTTAATTTCAGAGCTTTATACCATAGTTAAAATGTGATTGTGTGTCAACCGCTAAATGGACAACAAATGTGCCTACTGATGTGTGTGCTATTGTGACATGCCATCACGTTATACCTGATGGAATAAAGCTATGAAATTGTAAAGATTGCTGTGCATTTTGGACTGTGAGTGTGTTTTTGTACCTTTAAGACTGCTAAATTTCTCTGTTGCAGTTTGTGATCTAAAGCTCTGAGTTATGAATTGTACATTATACTGCACTTGGTTTTGAAATTCCAGTTCCTTAAAGGAGAATTATATTCGTGCAGAACTCAGTTGTCATGTTCCTTTCTCTCCTTCATTAACCTCTCTATGTTAGAGATAGGAGAATGGTCAGTGACAATGACTGTGGGAGGAGCCATAAGGAATACCTGTAACTGCACGAGTTTAATTCTACTTTAAACATTTTATTTGTATGTATTTGTTACTTTTGCTGTTTCTACTTGTGCGAATTAGACCCACATATTTACATGTATTATACCCAATAGAGCACAAAGAATGCATTTGAAAGGCCACGCATTCTAACTGCAAATGCATCCGTAATAGTCAACGTTTTGATTTCTCCCTCACTTTCCTCAATATGCTTGCGTAAACTAATGTGCCTGTCTGATTGGCATTAACCTGTTTACTTCCTGCCTAGTTTATGATACATCTCTAAACTGATAGGAGGCACTGGATTCAAAATAAGAAATAAAGGAACCCAAAGTATAAAGCGTATAAGCGATATGGGATGATCCACCGGTACGATTGCTCTGAACTGCCAGGAAATTCCCCACAGCCGTAGTCACCAACCTTATTAAAGTATAAGGAAAAGTGCAGTCCCAAGCATTTTTCTGCCATCTTTAGAGAACTTTTATGTGCGTACCCAGCTTAATAGTAGACATAGGTTTTAATTTAAAAGGCCGATATAGTAAATGATCGTTACTTATAATAACGCTGGTAGTCTACACTGTTATCACAAAATACGATAACAATTATTTTATTCAAAACAAGCTTTTATTAATTTTGGGCATACCTCCTACCTTCCATTTTATGTCTACTAGTGCTAAAGTTCCTATGCAAAGATGGCTACTCTACAACATACACCTATGTCGGAGAGTTAAGTGCACAGCTGTCAGGTGGACCAGTAGTGGGTCATCTTTGAACTGGATATCAGCCCTAATAAATAAAGGAGGTTGGAGCTTACATTTCATTACTAGTGAACACCCGTTGGGTGTTTTATACAATTCTATTTGCAGATTTCAGAACTTAATAATTGTGACCAGAAAAGATTTTAAATGGTCCAGAACACTGGCCAGTAATTTACACTTGAGCTGGTAATCCCTGTCTCGCAAATTACAAGCTGCAATTGGGTAACGTAAGTGGTTCAGTCTGAGTTTATTAATTGTTATATGTTTACCCACAAATAAGCACTCATATTATATGTGCAATCCAAGCCAAACCAGTATAGTCCCCACCATTGGCCTTAGACTAAATCTACTATAACAGGCGCGACAGAAAAACTGTTCTCATAACACTTTCTTTTGTTTGTGCAGATTAAAAAAAACTTTATTGTTTGTGGTTTGTCTGGTATTCAGGGCAAAGAAAATAACACAACTGCAATGGAAATCGTAAACAATGTTTGTTGCTAGAAAAACGCAAATGTTTGGTTCTACATTGACAAAAGTGTGATCTAGACGTTAATATATATATATATTTTTTTTTGTAACGGTTAATTATTTCTCCTGAATACACGCAAAAGAATATCCAATTAAAGAGGTGTATTTTTTTGTGAACGGCGGATTTTGTCTTTGTGATCATTTACAAAGGACAGTGAGGACTGATGGAATCAGAGTTAGATTAAAAGACAAGAAACTTGTAAACGTTAATCTTTCTCCCGATGATTTTCCAGTCTTTTGGTTACTGATAAAGTGTGTTTATAGATTAAATCAGATGCCTAGACATTGCATGGGATCCCTCTTACAGGGTTCTCAGAGTAACAGTGACCTTTATAACTTGCTCTTCCAATAGACTGAATGGGGCGTTTAGATGATCAAGGAAACTGGCAAATGAATAAGCAATTAATGCTTTGTTTTTGGTGGGTAAGTAGCGGCAATTATACATTTCGGAAAAGTTTGGTTTCTATAAAGTGGAAACATTTTATGTGTTTGCAGAATCTATGTCGGAATGCACCTGTCTGTATGTGTAGAGCCAGCTATTTAATGCGATCACTGGTGAAAGGGGGGGCCCTCAAAATGTGAGTTGCTTGATAATGGCAAGTCCCCTTCAAACCCGAAAATCTGGCGTTCAAGCAGGAAGTGATATAAGCTGCCTTTCCAGCAATAACTTCTCACAAATGTTATGTAGAAAAGTGATTAGGGCACGGCGTTGCACCCAATGCCTGGTTATTTACAACCATTTTTTAAGATAAGAAATCGCATGCGTTTGCATTAAAATGGGTGATACTGCGATTGTGTATCGCAAACAAATGGTGATGCATGCACCTGAAATCGCGCTGGTGTGGTCTAGCCCTTAGGGTTCATTTGAAGGTACGACAGAAAGCTTTCAAAAAAACTCTAACTTGTGTTGGAAGAATTGGTGACCACAATTACACTTATCGTGTATATACGATCTGTGCAGAAAAGGACCAAACTGCCACAGATCCCCCATCAGTTAAGTCTAAAACCGATGGGGGGATCGGGAGATATCCTACCTTTCTTGCAGGAGCCGGGACGGAGGAGGAAGAAGTCCGTGCGGAAAAAGAGACCCCAGTGACATCACAGGATTTTCCTGCATACCGGGGTCTGGCTTCCCCCTGGTGGTGTAGTGGAGGTACTGCACTGTGATCTCCATTCAGATCACAGTACTGTACTTGGTTGTGGACAGCTTACTATACTTTTGCGAATGGAACTCAAAGTTAGCAAAGACTTAAAAAGAAAATGGGGACAGAGATCAAAATTTGGTGATCACTTCTGATGACCAATAATTGATCTTTGCCTATGAATGAAAAAACCACTTCCTGGAAAATGGTTTCCAGGAAGTGATTTTTCCGATCGGATTTCGAATTGGAAAACGGGCAAGTTTGTTATCATTCCCTAGATGATTTGATGATCATCTTTGGTAATGATCCAAAAAAAAGGGGAAAATGCACACACAAAAATTCTTTGTGATACACACCCCATTTTTTTTTTTTACCCTAAAACTTATAAATAGCAAAAACTTTTTCTTTCCAAGCTTCCATACCCCCAGTGATATCGGTTAAAGTAAACGCAGATCATTATTTGTCTTATTTTAGTAGGAAATTTGCAGAGGTACCAAAAAAGACAGAATTGAATTTTAGGATCAGTAAAGTGTGCAAAAACTTTGTTTGATATTTTCTTGTAATTGCTATTGCACATGGGTCCCATTTGAGCTAGTTTGTGGCCCCGTCTCTGTTTGCACCCACCATATGTGCATACTGTTTGTTCAGGACATGTGGGAGATTGCCATTTAGTGGGTTTTTTTTACTTGCCAAGTGGGTTAGGTAGGATTTCAACCATTGAGTCCTCTTATTTTATTTTTTCACAAAAACTGAAAGCACGGAGTTCTATGAATAACAGCGTCTGGAATTCTTCATGTATATACGAAAGCTTGACACCGTTACGTAGCTGAAGGTGTGTAGCTTCCAAAAATAAAGTTTCTGGGGGGTATTTCAAAGTTGAATGGCTGTTCTAATTACAGAACACTTAGATTTTTTGCTTGAATTGCACTTGTGCTGCTTCCCATTTGAGCTAGTTGGTGTGCACCCACAAATATGGCATACTGTTTGATTCAAGACATGTGGAAGATTTACATGTAGTGGGTTTTTTTGCTTGTCAGTGGGTTTAGATAGGATTTAACACCCTGAATCATCTAATTTTATTTTTCACAAAACTCCTGAAAACACTTTGGTTACTGTCGTCTGGAATTCTTCATGTATGTATGAAGCTTGGCACCGTAGCGTAGCTGAAGTGTGTAGATTCCAAAAATATATAGTTTATGGGGGAATTTTCAAGTTTCAGGGCTGTTCCTTTGAAAAAGCGTAGGCTGTTTAAATTACAGAGCGCTTTGATTTTTCTTGTAATGCACTTGGGCATGCGTCCCATGAGCAGTTGGTGGCCATGTCTGTGTGCACTGAATAAGAAGGACACCGTTGTGTAGCTGAACCCGTGTAGATTTCAGAATATATAGTTTTGGGGGGTATTTCTAATATAGAGGGCAGTTTAGTCTGACATCTGAAAAGTTGCTGTGATTGGCTCACTTTGGTCTAGTTGATTCCACGTACGCATGTTTGAACCATGAATATGGCATAGCGTTTGATTTGGGAGATTGATATTTGGTAACTTTTTTTACATTTATGGATTTTGTCATGATTTCTACCTCAAAAGTGGATTTTTGTTAATTTTTTTTCAGAAAATCTGTGAAAAGTGCGAACTTCTACGAGAAACTGCGCCCACACCATTGATGGTATGAATGAACAAACTAGCGTTAACATAGCTGAAGGTGTGTAGATTCAAGGAATATATAGTTTGTGGAGAAAATACTACCTGAATATTTTTGCTGTTTTTGAGCAATCATGCTTTTCTCGCTTTGTGGCTTTTCGCTCCCGTGCACATGTGCAAACATGCATATGGCATACCGTTTGTTCAGCACATTTGGGAGATTGATAACTGGTAACTTTTTTTTTTACATCCATGAGGATGATTTTGGCATTATTTCTACCTTTTGAGGTGTTTTATGTTCATTTTTGTAAAAAGTGCGACCTTTTTATGATGAACTGCGCCCACACCCTGATGGTATGAATGAAAAATACGCGTTACATAGCTGAAGGTGTGGTAGATTCAGGATATATAGTTTGTGGGGGGTATTTCTGATTTACGAAGCTGGCAAATTTTTTTTTTTTTTTTTGCTGCTACTGACATTTGGCATTGGTCCCGCTCTGGGTTAGTTGTTAGCCATGTCTCTGGGTACACCCATGAATGTGGCTTACCGTTTTATTCAGGAGGGGTTAGGCTTTCATATTTGAGATGCATTTGAACTTTCCTCTGCAGTTTTTAGTTGAAATTCGCATTTGATTTTGTCTCTGATTTTACAGTTGAGGAAAAAAAGATTGAAACTTACTTATAAAATCCTGGGTGTGTAGTTTCTAAAAAATCTACTTGTGGGATATTTAGTTAATTGAAAAATATTCTATGTTAACAGTCAGAAGTGGTAATACATTTCAATTTGGTGTAATATTCTTGAAGGTTCAGTTAGTTTGGGGGGGGGTCTCCTGTACAGGAAAAGTGGGGTACCTACGTACTACATATATCGGTAGTTGTACGGGAGTATCAGAGCTTTTAGAAACAGTAAGATTTGTTGTGTGTAACCTTAAGGTGACTAATAAAAAATGGGAAAAAGCCATTTGCCCCTCAGCCTACTGGGCAGTCTCCCTGGTTACCGATCACTGCACACATTAACATTTACTTCCCGATCACTACAACACTGAACATTGTACTTACTGATCACTGCACACACTGAACAGAATTGTATATACTGATCACTGCACACACTGAACTTTGTACTTACTGATCATGCACAAACCTGAAACATGTACTTCCCGATCACTGCACACACTGAACATTGTACTTACTGATCAATGCAACACTGAACATTGTACTTCCGATCACTGCACCCACTGAACATTGTACTTACTGATACTAAGCACACACTGAACATTGTACTTACTGATCATGCACACACTGAACATTGTACTTACGTCACAGCCACACAACATTTACTTACATCACTGCAACACTGAACATTGTACTTACTGATCACTGCACACACTGAACATTGTATTACTCATCACTGCACACACTGAACATTGTACTTATCACTGCACACTGACATGTACTTACTGTCATGCACACACTGAAACTGATATTCCACCATTCCCTGCCCTAATGTTATTAAATGGTGTAAGGGAAATAGCAGGAGCAGTAATTCAACTACCAGTAGATTTAATAAAAGTATTATTGTTAAAAATGGTGCTAATTTTGCCCCAACCTATCGATGTTAGCTTTCAATGTTAAGAAGATCTGACTGGTTGGGGAAAATTAGCACCATTTTTAATGATAAAACTCTTATTGAATCTCCCTGGTTCATCTAGTAACATGGCTGAATCTTATGTAAATTCAGGTCATCGGAAAAACGACTACACTTTGATATTTTCAGCAATTCGATCGAATTTGCCGAATTGCTCAAAATATCGATCTTGTCTTAGGGGGATTAACTATTACACATGGGGCAGATTCTGTACAGTTTTGTTAGTGGGATTGTAGATATGGTAATTTACTTCATATCCACATCCTGCTAACTATAGCGGGAGGTTTTACTTGACTCTGCTTTTTTAGAACCATCTTACCATATCCTACAATTTACTGATCTCTGTCTCCTAGAACCACCTGACCATATCATCATTACTGGATCTCTCCTAGAACCACCTGACCATATCCCATCATTTACTGGTCTCTGTCTCCTAGAACAACCTGACCATATCCCATCATTTACTGGATCTCTGTCTCCTAGAACCACCTGACCAAATCCCATCATATACTGGATCCATTCTAGAACCACCTGACCATCTCCATCATTTACTGGACCTCTGTCTCCCTAGAACCACCTACCATATCCCATCATTTACTGGATCTCTGTCTCCTAGAAACCACCTGACCAATACCATCACATTTACTGGATCTAGTGTCTCCTAGACATAACCACCTGACCCATAATCCCATTCTATATTACTGGATCCAACCCTAGTTAACCATCTGGACCATTATCCCATCATATACTGCGATCTCTGTCTCCTAGAACCACCTGACCAATCCATCATTACTGGATCTCTGTCTCCCCGTACAACCAGAACTACAGTATATGTATTAATACCAGTCATTCTCAATATTATATAGTATCCCTGTACCAACCAGAACTACAGAATATATATTATTACCACTAATTCTCAATATTATATAGTATCCCCGTACCAACCAGAACTACAGTATATGTATTAATACTATAATTCTCAATATTATATAGTATCCCTGTACCAACCAGAACTACAGTATATGTATTAATACCAGTAATTCTCAATATTATATAGTATCCCCGTACCAATCAGAACTATATTATATGTATTAATACCAGTAATTCTCAATATTATATAGTATCCCTGTACCAACCAGAACTATATTATATGTATTAATACCAGTAATTCTCAATATTATGTAGTATCCCTGTACCAACCAGAACTACAGTATATGTATTAATACCACTAATTCTCAATATTATATAGTATCCCGTACAACCAGAACTACAGTATATGTATTAATACCAGTCATTCTCAATATTATATAGTATCCCTGTACCAACCAGAAACTATATTATATGATTAATACCAGTAATTCTCAATATTATTAGTATCCCTGTACCAACCAGAACTACAGTATATGTATTAATACCACTAATTCTCAATATTAATAGTATCCCGTACAACCAGAACTACAGTATGTTTAATACCAGTCTTCTCAATATTATATAGTATCCCTGTACCAACCAGAACTACAGAATATATATTAATACCACTAATTCTCTATTATATATATCCCGTACCAACCAGAACTACAGTATATGTATTTACTATAATTCTCAATATTAATATGTATCCCTGTACCAACCAAACTACGTATATGTATAATACCAGTAATTCCAATATTATATAGTACCCTGTACCAACCAGAACTACGTATATGTATTAATACCAGTAATTCTCAATATTATATCCGTAGTACCCTGTACCAACCAGAACTACAGTTAGTATTAATACTATAATTCTCAATATTATATATCTCCCCGTACCAACCAGAACTACAGTATATGTATTAATACCAGTAATTCTTATATATATAGTATCCCCGTACCAACCAGAACTACAGTATATGTATAATACCAGTAATTCTCAATTTTTTTAGTTTTAGAAACTTATCCGGCCTTTTTTTAAAGCTGTTCAATGAACTTGCCATTACCCACATCTACTGGAAGACAGTTCCACAGTGTCACCGTTCCACTGTAAAGAAACTTCTTCCTATCCTGAAGATCCAAGGTGCATATCTGCACATACAGATCTGGCCGAACCATCGTTTCCTCAGATTTGCTCTAGGGCCAGGCATTTTCAATTCACGTCTCTCATTCGTACTAACTACCCGCCCTTGGGTCTTAACAAGGTTATGGTATGTCAGGCAGCCTTCCTTCCCTACAAGGAATCCTTTTCATGCCGTAACTAGGAGACATACTTCTCAAAGCTCCGTCATTTGAGCTGGCCCAAATCATGTAGCCGTATGCTCCCAGGTATTGTCTAATGTGGATGGCTCCTCAACATGAAGAAGTCTTCTTCTATTCCAAGTCAAAACATCCATTTCTAGGCATGATTTTCGACACAACCCTGCAAAAGATCTTCATTCCTCATGACAAAGCTCAATCCCTGAGGACACTGGCAATCCAAGCGATGAGGGTCTCCAACATATCTGTGCACACGCAATGCGACTAGTGGGCAAGATGGTCTCGTCAGCAGAGGCCATTCCCTAGGGACCTTTCATCTTTGTCCTTTCAGATCAGTTTCTTTAATTCGTGGAACAAGACTCAGGAGTCATTAGACAAGAGGATTCTCTTCCACTGCACATTCGTAAGTTCCTTTCGTGGTGGACTCTGGGTGCCAACCTGAGGGCAGGGCGATTACTCCTTGGACAGTCTGTCCGTGTATGCGGTCTCTTAAGGGCTGGGTGCAGTGTTTGACTCCATCAGGCCCAGGGACTGAGGTCCCCGAAAGAAGCCAGCCCTCCCCATCAATGTGTTCAGAGCAATCTTCAAGCTCTCTACTTTTGGACACCCCAGCTTCGGAAAGTGTGTTTGAATCCAATCAAACATTGTCACGGCTGGTATCTGAACCACCAAGGGTCACTCGAAGCAAGATGGCCATGGGGAGGTTCCTTCTATCGTATCCTGGCAGAACAACATTTACCAGTATGAGTGTGAGGTTCTCATTCATCCGGTCATGGTATATCTGTTGTATTCAATTAGATCAACTGGACTTGAAATGTATTTCTTGAAGACGTTCCGCTAGTCATCCACTGGATCTCTCATTCAAATGAATTGAGAGATCCAGTCGGATGACTACGGAACTCTTCAAGAACTAAACTTCAAGTCCAGTTGATCTAATTGAATACAACAGATAAACATTTACCAGCAATTTATACCCCGTGATCCCTGAACGACGAGGCCGACTTTTTCAGTCGACACTATCAGGACCCCGGATAATGGGCCCTGCACAAGGAAGTTTTTGAGGAGCTGGTTCTCAAGTGGAGAATACCAGACATAGACAGTGGCTGCTTTGCTTGTGGATCTTCTCGGCTGGGTGGTGGAACCCCCCTTTCTGCTACCCCTGCTCCCAGACCTTCTATCACAGTGGCCTCTCCATCATCCGGAGCATCAACGTATAAATTTAGCGCTGTGGCTTTTGAATCCGGGCTATTGACAAGGAGAGGTTTCAGGGCTCTGCAGTCTGCTCCCTTTGAGCCTCTGAAATCTGTTTCTCTGTCAGTCAGTCCAGACTCTCTAATTCTTCATGAGGACAGGCCGATTCTCTGCTCGCATCTTTCTTTTCTTCCTAAGGTGGTCTCTTCTTTTCATTTTAATCAGGACATTGTGGTTCCGGCTTTGTTTCCTCACCCGTCCTCGGCTAAAGAACACAGACTTCATTGTCTGGATGTAGTCTCTTGAGGTCTTATTTAGTTCAGACCTAAGGTTTTTTGCTCCTCTCGGGCTGTTTGTGCTCCTGGCAGGTCCCTGCAGATGAGCTAGAACTTTGCCACAGACCCTGGTGCTAAGGATTCGTTCTGAGATCCTCCAATGCTATGAGATTGCAGGGGCTGCTTCTTCCTCCGGGTTGCAACCCACTCTACCCTGGCTTTGGGTGCTTCATGGGCGGCACACAAAGGAGCTTCAGTGGGCCAGATTTGTCGGGTGGCAACATGGTTCTCTATCAATACTATCATTAGATTTTACAGACTCCATGTTTCCAACTCCTTTTGCTTCCTCTGTGGAACAAATCTGAAGGAGGCTTGTGGTGCACTGGTATAAGGAAGGAGCACCAGAACCTCTTTTTAACCTCTAAGTGTCTGCTCCAGGAGGTGGCGTGTTCTGGGTCCCTCTGATGGACGATAGAAAAAATATCAAAACATTTATTCAGAGACCACAGCGCGTTTCGGATAAATTTTATTCTTCCTCCGGTACTCCTGTAGTTTTCCTGTCATCAGCAATCACAGACATTGCTCTCAACACCCACTTCTAAGTCATTAAGAAATAGATTAAAGGGGAACTGTGGTCTCCAAACAAGCTGACTTTAAATGGAAGGTCAGTTTCCTGCTTTTAAAATGAGCCGTCAACCACCTCTCTATGTGCTGCACAGCCCAAGAAATGAAGAAATCAGTGATCAGAAAGTTAGGGGGTGGGAGGATCTGAATCTACATCACAAATACTAGTTCCTCCTTCTAATCTGCGGTTTGCACATGCTCAGTGCAGGAGAAAGCAGAAGAAACCAGAAAGAGATTGAGTTTCAGTGACTAAAGGGGGGCTCTCCCTGTACAACTGATTTTGCATAACTGCTGGGTAAAATTATGCAAGGCCGGGCACAATAAAACTGGTTTATTTTTGCTTTGTGAAAGTTTAATTTAAAGAAGTAATCTACAGACATGGTGATTTGGGGTAATATTGGATGTATAATGAATGTATAATTTTATTTATAAAGCTCCGTAAGTGCAAGCAGTTTAACAGTTATATTAAAATGGCATTGATAGTTTTATACATAGGTTAAGAATACAAATATAGAAAATAAGTGTGCCTTCTTGACACTTTTGGAGAAAAATCCCTGCCCCATAAAGATTACAATCTAAGTAATTGTGCTTGTTTTCCTATTTAGACCACTAGCCTCAACAAACATCTTCAGGATTTGATGGATGGCTTAACCGCCAAAGTGTTCAGAACATACAATGCTTCGATCACCCTACAGATACAGTTAAAGGAGCTGTCTAATGGCAAGTGGACACTATGGCTATGCAAGCAATAACATGATTTCCTTGATATTAATATTAAGTATCTTTACCCTAATCTGTTTCATCCCAACAGGTGATGATAACGTGGCTGCAAAAATCTTATCGTACAATCGAGCGAACAGAGCTGTAGCTCTTCTTTGTAATCACCAGAGGGCGCCTCCAAAAACCTATGAGAAATCCATGCAGAATCTACAAACCAAGGTACAGGCAGTAAATGTCAATCTGTAGAATTGTAAACACAGCTAAAAGATTTGTAATACTGTGCTCTGGTGGACAGTACTGGGAGATTTACTGGGCTCTGGTGGACAGCACTGGGAGATTTGCTGGGCTCTGGTGGACAGCACTGGGAGATTTGCTGGACTGTGGTGGACAGCACTGGGAGATTTACTGGGCTCTGGTGGACAGTGCTAGGAGATAAATTGGGCTCTGGTGAACAGCACTGGGAGATAAATTGGGCTCTGGTGGCCATTGTGGGAAGATTAATGGGATCTGGTGGCAATGTGGGAGATTTACTGGGCTCTGGTGGCAATTGCTGGGAGATTTACTGGGGGCTGGTGGCCATTTAACTGGGGGCTGGTGGCCATTGCTGGGAGATTTACTGGGCTCTGGTGGCAATTGCTGGGAGATTTACTGGGGCTGGTGGACATTGCTGAGAGATTTACTGGGCTCTTGTGGCCATTGGGAGATTTACTGGGGGCTGGTGGACAGCACTGGGAGATTTACTAGGCACTGGTGGCTATTGCTGGGAGATTTACTGGGCTCTGGTGGACAGCACTGGGAGATTTACTGGGTTAAAAGAAGCTTTAAGACTAATGCTGAACCTCATTGTTTTGTCTTTGTAGATTGATGCGAAGGAACAGCAACTGAAAGAAGCAAAGAAAGAGCTGAAGAAAGCTAAAGCTGAACATAAGGAAAGGTCGAATGAGAAGACAAAGAAGTAATTGAATTTCATTGTGTATTTTCATTGGACATTTACTAACAGCTATAAAGTTAAAGTGCCTAGAGGCAACCAATTTCATCCCACCAACATATTATTCCTTGCTAACCTACACATAATGCCTGTCTTACAGTTACATAGTAACATAGTATTGGAGGTTGTATAAAGACATACGTCCATCTAGTCCAACCTTTATACCCTACCCATAATGTCTGTATAAGTTACATAGTAACATAGTGTTGGAGGTTGTATAAAGGCATAAGTCCATGTAGTCTAACCTTTACACCCTACCCATAATATGTAAAAGAGAGAACTTAAATTTACACACAGAAATGTTACTGTTTGTTAAAGCACTTGTATAAGTGCAAATGACAATGTAGAATAAGTACCAAATTAACTAAAATATCCCCAGAGTTGGGCAAGTTTTGATTAAAAGGCAGTTACTCCGACACAAAAAGCCTAAATAAAATGGTATGCCACATGCATTGGTGGACACAGATGACCAGCAACCAACCCCCAAAGGGGACCAATCCATTTATTTAATTATAGCAAATAATTCAGCCAGCTTTTTATTTTGAACAGCTCCAATTTTATCACATATAACACCCCCGTGTCTCAAAAATACCTCCACGAACGAGATTGTTTGAGAATAGACACGTGCGGTTATGTAACAGTGTCATTCTTTCATACAAACATGCAGATTTCTCAAGACAAAGGTTAAGTTTCTTAGTTCCTAATCCTCGGTACATTGGATGGTTCAATGTTATATAAATGATATTTAAATAGGGTCTAAAGTCCTCTAAAATTCAGAATTTAATTTTATATTTTAGGGCTAATTTTAAACTTTAGAAACAAGCACTTTAGATCTACTGTTTATAAATATTTATTAATTTTACTCGTTCTCAGAGAAGTTGAGAAGAAGAAGAAGCAGTTTTCGCGAATAGAGGAACAACTCATGAAGTTAAAGCTACAAGCAACAGACAAAGAGGAAAACAAGCAGATTGCATTGGGCACATCCAAGCTCAACTATCTTGACCCCAGGATTACAGTAGCCTGGTAAGATAGATATACATTTGGAGAGTGAGGACACTGTTGTGTCTACCTGTTTTAGAACCTCTGGCCCAGTTTAGTATGGAACTCGCACCAGACAGTAAATATATGTTTCCTGTATTGGTGATACAGCTTATACTTTAATAAGTGTAACTAAGTTACCTGCAGCCTATGATATTACCAGTGGGTTAAATGGGCATCGAGGCTGTGAGCTGAATATGGCACAGTCCAAACAATCCTGAGTCTATGTACAGCTATAACCCTATTAGGGCTATTTACCGAGAGGCAGTATCGCTCTCCATTGCCTCCTCTAGGCAATGCACTGAGCTGATAACGGTTCTCGGTGCATAGTGAACGGGGTCTTCCCATTCGAAACTTTAATGCCAGCTGTCTGCTGTCGAAAGTTTCTGTCCTAAAGAGCCGTTATTGTCTCTGTACATTGCTTGAGGCGGTTGCACGACACAGTTTTTGCATACTGCCGCAAGTTATGTCTTAAAGTCACATTAACCCTTGGTACATGGCCCTGTCTGTGTTTGTGTAAGTGAATATGTACAGTATGCAAAAAATCCCTGGGTTAAGGATGTTGGACTTTCAGACTGTTCATACCTAAGAATGGGTCCTTAGTTGCCAATTGGATTGAAATTTGCTTGACAGTCCTCATAGTTCTGCACAGCTTGCATTTCAATGATTGTCCTGTAATGGGGGACTTTCTGCAAAGTAAATGTAAATTGTAGATTTGAAAGTCATTATTATACATTTGTTTTATATATCAGATATTAATCTGTATCCCTACTTTGCTCCCCTTTATTTCTCTACCCCATTCCTCTTATGTAAAGTAATGTGCCTTTATTATTTCATATTGTACTCTACCTCTGGCTTCTACCTTCATTCATTCTGCTCCCATTCTTTACCTTAAGGTGCAAAAAGTTTGGGGTACCCATTGAGAAGATTTACAATAAGACCCAGCGAGAGAAATTTGCTTGGGCAATAGACATGACAGATGAAGACTTTGAATTTTAACTTCAGTGATTGGTGCATAATCCATGTGGACTTTAACCACCCTCTACCTCATCATCCCTTACCCCCTATGGACTGGTGTAGCACAGGCAAGTGCCTTTCAGAGATGAGAATCTGGTGTTTGGAACTGTTCTCATTGTGATGAAGCCTTTATTCTCTTCCATCTATAAGAAGCACTTAACTGGGCAAATCTGTCCAGTAACACAGAGATCTTCATATATGAAGTGTTAGTCTTGTATGTGTTCATTTTCCATTTGCAGGGGATTGGTTTGTTGTCAGTGTAGTTATATTGTGACTACTGTGAAATAGTGTGGTTTGTACAAGCAAAGGTTCATATTAGAATGTGCTTTACCGATTGATGCACGCTTGGTTATTTACCACCAATACATCTCCTTAGATGTGCAACGTTAATTTCAGAGCTTTATACCATTAGTTAAAATGTGATTGTGTGTCAACCGCTAAATGGACAACAAATGTGCCTACTGATGTGTGTGCTATTGTGACATGCCATCACGTTATACCTGATGGAATAAAGCTATGAAATTGTAAAGATTGCTGTGCATCTTTGGACTGTGAGTGTGTTTTGTACCTTTAAGACCTGCTAAATTTCTCTGTTGCAGTTTGTGATCTAAAGCTCCTGAGTTAAATGAATTGTTACATTATTACTGCACTTTGGTTTGAAATTCCAGTTCCTTAAAGGAGAATTATATTCGTGCAGTAACTCAGTTGTCATGTTCCTTTCTCTCCTTCATTAACCTCTCTATTGTTAGAGATAGGAGAATGGTCAGTGACAATGACTGTGGGAGGAGCCATAAGGAATACCTGTAACTGCACGAGTTTAATTCTACTTTAAACATTTTATTTGTATGTATTTTGTTACTTTTGCTGTTTCTACTCTGTGCGAATTAGACCCACATATTTACATGTATTATACCCAATAGAGCACAAAGAATGCATTTGAAAGGCCACGCATTCTAACTGCAAATGCATCCGTTAAATAGTCAACGTTTTGATTTCTCCCTCACTTTCCTCAATATGCTTGCGTAAACTACATGTGCCTGTCGTATTGTCATTAACCTGTTTACTTCCTGCCTAGTTTAAAGTGATACATCTCTAAACTGATAGGAGCACTGGATTCCAAAATAAGAATAAAGGAACCCAAAGTATAAAGCTGTATAAGCGATATGGGATGATCCCACCGGTACTGATTGCTCTGAACTGCCAGGAAATTCCCCACAGCCGTAGTCACCAACCTTTATTAAAAGTATAAGGAAAAGTGCAGTCCCAAGCATTTTTCTGCCATCTTTTAGAGAACTTTTATGTGCGTACCCAGCTTAATAGTAGACATAGGGTTAAATTTATAAAAGGCCGATATAGTAAAATGATCGTTACTTTATAATAACGCTGGTAGTCTACACTGTTATCACAAAATAACGATAACAATTATTTTATTCAAACAAGCTTTTATTAATTTTGGGCATACCTCCTACCTTCCATTTTATGTCTACTAGTGCTAAAGTTCCTATGCAAAGATGGCTACTCTACAACATTACACCTATGTCGGAGAGTTAAGTGCACAGCTGTCAGGTGGACCAGTAGTGGGTCATCTTTGAACTGGGATATCAGCCCTAATAAATAAAGGAGGTTGGAGCTTACATTTCATTACTAGTGAACACCCGTTGGGTGTTTTTATACAATTCTATTTGCAGATTTCAGAACTTAATAATTGTGACCAGAAAAGATTTAAAATGGTCCAGAACACTGGCCAGTAATTTTACACTTGAGCTGGTAATCCCTGTCTCTGCAAATTACAAGCTGACAATTGGGTAACGTAAGTGGTTCAGTCTGAGTTTATAATTCGTTATATGTTTATCCCACAAATAAGCATCATATTATATGTGCAATCCAAGCCAAACCAGTATAGTCCCCACCATTGGCCTTAGACTAAATCTACTATAACAGGCGCGACAGAAAAACTGTTCTCATAACATTCTTTCTTTTGTTTGTGCAGATTAAAAAAAACTTTATTGTTTGTGGTTTGTCTGGTATTCAGGGCACAGAAAATAACACAAACTGCAATGGAAATCGTAAACAATGTTTGTTGCTAGAAAAACGCAAATGTTTTGGTTCTACATTGACAAAAGTTGTGATCTAGACGTTAATATATATATATATTTTTTTTGTAACGGTTAATTTATTTTCTCCTTGAATTACACGCAAAAGAATATCCAATTAAAGAGGTGTATTTTTTTGTGAACGGCGGATTTTGTCTTTGTGATCATTTACAAAGGACAGTGAGGACTGATGGAATCAGAGTTAGATTAAAAGACAAGAAACTTGTAAACGTTAATCTTTCTCCCGATGATTTTCCAGTCTTTTTGGTTACTGATAAAGTGTGTTTATAGATTAAATCAGATGCCTAGACATTGCATGGGATCCCTCTTACAGGGTTCTCAGTAACAGTGACCTTTTATAACTTGCTCTTCCCAATAGACTTGAATGGGGCGTTTAGATGATCAAGGGAAACTGGCAAATGAATAAGCAACTTAATTTGCTTTGTTTTTGGGGTAAGTAGCGGCAATTATACATTTCGGAAAAGTTTGGTTTCTATAAAGTGGAAACATTTTTATGTGTTTGCAGAATCTATTGTCGGAATGCACCTGTCTGTATGTGTAGAGCCAGCTATTTAATGCGATCACCTGGTGAAAGGGAGGACCCTCAAAAATGCTGAGTTGCCTTGATAAATGGCAAGTCCCCTTCAAACCCGAAAATCTGGCGTTCAAGCAGGAAGTGATATAAGCTGACCCTTTCCAGCAATAACTTCTCACAAATGTTATGTAGAAATGTGATTTAGGGCACGGCGTTGCACCCAATTGCCTGTGTTATTTACACGCCATTTCTCCTTTTAAGATAAGAAATCGCATGCGATTGTGCATTAAAATGGTGATAGCATGCGATTGTGTATCGCAAACAAATGCGTGATCGCATCGCACCTGAAATCGCGCTGGTGTGGTCTAGCCCTTAGGGTTCATTTTGAAGGTACGACAGAAAGCTTTCCAAAAAAACTCTAACTTGTTTGGAAGAATTGGTGACCACAATTACACTTATCGTGTATATACGATCTGTGCAGAAAAGGACCAAACTGCCACAGATCCCCCATCAGTTAAGTCTAAAACCGATGGGGGGATCGGGAGATATCCTACCTTTCTTGCAGGAGCCGGGAGGAGGAAGGAAGTCCGTGCGGAAAAAGAGACCCCAGTGACATCACAGGATTTCCTGCATCACCGGGGTCTGGCTTCCCCCTGGTGGTGTAGTGGAGGTACTGCACTGTGATCTCCATTCAGATCACAGTACTGTACTTGGTGTGCGACAGCCTTACTATACTTTTTGCGAATGGAACTCAAAGTTAGCAAAGACTTAAAAAGAAAATGGGGACAGAGATCAAAATTTGGTGATCACTTCTGATGACCAAATAATTGATCTTTGCCTATGAATGAAAAACCACTTCCTGGAAAATGGTTTCCAGGAAGTGATTTTTCCGATCGGATTTCGAATTGGAAAACGGGCAAGTTTGTTATCATTCCCTAAGATGATTTGATGATCATCTTTGGTAATGATCCAAAAAAAAGGGGAAAATGCACACACAAAAATTCTTTGTGATACACACCCCATTTTTTTTTTTTACCCTAAAACTATAAATTAGCAAAAAACTTTCTCTTCTCCAAGCTTCCCAATACCCCCAGTGATATCGGTAAAGTAAACGCAGATCATTATTTGTCTTATTTTAGTAGGAAATTTTGCAGAGGTACCAAAAAAAGACAGAATTGAATTTTTAGGATCAGTAAAGTGTGCAAAAACTTTGTTTGATATTTTCTTGTAATTGCTATTGCACATGGGTCCCATTTGAGCTAGTTTGTGGCCCCGTCTCTGTTTGCACCCACCCATATGGCATACTGTTTGATTCAGGACATGTGGGAGATTGCCATTTAGTGGGTTTTTTTACTTGCCAAGTGGGTTTAGGTAGGATTTCAACCATTGAGTCCTCTTATTTTATTTTTTCACAAAAACTGAAAGCACGGAGTTCTATGAATAACAGCGTCTGGAATTCTTCATGTATATACGAAAGCTTGACACCGTTACGTAGCTGAAGGTGTGTAGCTTCCAAAAATATATAGTTTCTGGGGGGTATTTCAAAGTTGAATAGGCTGTTCTAATTACAGAACACTTAGATTTTTTGCTTGTAATTGCACTTGTGCTTGCTTCCCATTTGAGCTAGTTGGTGTGCACCCACAAATATGGCATACTGTTTGATTCAAGACATGTGGAAGATTTACATGTAGTGGGTTTTTTTGCTTGTCAAGTGGGTTTAGATAGGATTTAAACCCCTTGAATCATCTAATTTTATTTTTCACAAAATCTCCTGAAAACACTTTGGATTACTGCGTCTGGAATTCTTCATGTATGTATGAAAGCTTGGCACCGTAGCGTAGCTGAAGTTGTGTAGATTCCAAAAATATATAGTTTATGGGGGAATTTTCAAGTTTCAGGGCTGTTTCCTTTGAAAAAGCGTAGGCTGTTTAAATTACAGAGCGCTTTGATTTTTTCTTGTAATTGCACTTGGGCATGCGTCCCATTTGAGCTAGTTGGTGGCCATGTCTGTGTGCACTGCATAAAAGAATGACACCGTTGTGTAGCTGAACCCGTGTAGATTTCAAGAATATATAGTTTTGGGGGGTATTTCTAATATAGAGGGCGTTTAGTCTGACATCTGAAAAGTTGCTGTGATTTGGCTCACTTTGTGGCTAGTTGATTCCACGTACGCATGTGTAACCATGAATATGGCATAGCGTTTGATTTGGGAGATTGATATTTGGTAACTTTTTTTACATTTCATGGGATTTTGTCATGATTTCTACCTTCAAAAGTGGATTTTTGTTAATTTTTTTTCAGAAAATCTGTGAAAAGTGCGAACTTCTACGAAGAACTGCGCCCACACCATTGATGGTATGAATGAACAAACTATAGCGTTACATAGCTGAAGGTGTGTAGATTCAAGGAATATATAGTTTGTGGAGAAATACTACCTGAATATTTTTGCTGTTTTTGAGCAATCATGCATTTTCTCGCTTTGTGGCTTTTCGCTTCCACGTGCACATGTGCAACCATGCATATGGCATACCGTTTGATTCAGCACATTTGGGAGATTGATAACTGGTAACTTTTTTTTTTTACATCCCATGAGGATGATTTTGGCATTATTTCTACCTTTTGAGGTTGTTTTATGTTCATTTTTGTAGAAAAGTGCGACCTTTTTATGATGAACTGCGCCCACACCCTTGATGGTATGAATGAACAAACTACGCGTTACATAGCTGAAGGTGTGTAGATTTCAGGAATATATAGTTTGTGGGGGGTATTTCTGATTTACGAAGCTGGCAAATTTTTTTTTTTTTTTTTGCTGCTACTGACATTTGGCATTGGTCCCGCTCTGGGTTAGTTGTTAGCCATGTCTCTGGGTACACCCATGAATGTGGCTTACCGTTTTATTCAGGAGGGGTTAGGCTTTCATATTTGAGATGCATTTGAACTTTCCTCTGCAGTTTTTAGTTGAAATTCGCATTTGATTTTGTCTCTGATTTTACAGTTGAGGAAAAAAAGATTGAAACTTACTTATAAAATCCTGCGGGTGTGTAGTTTCTAAAAATATCTCACTTGTGGGGATATTTTAGTTAATTTGAAAAATATTCTATGTTAACAGTCAGAAGTGGTAATACATTTCAATTTGGTGTAATATTCTTGAAGGTTCAGTTTTAGTTTGGGGGGGGGTCTCCTGTACAGGAAAAGTGGGGTACCTACATATATCTGGTATCGTTGTACTCGGGAGTATCAGAGCTTTTAGAAACAGTAAGATTTTTGTGTGTAACCTTAAGGTGACTAATAAAAAATGGGAAAAAGCCATTTGCCCCTCAGCCTACTGGGCCAGTCCTCCCCTGGTTACCGATCACTGCACACATTAAACATTATACTTCCCGATCACTGCACACACTGAACATTGTACTTACTGATCACTGCACACACTGAACATTGTACTTACTGATCACTGCACACACTGAACTTTGTACTTACTGATCACTGCACACACTGAACATTGTACTTCCCGATCACTGCACACACTGAACATTGTACTTACTGATCACTGCACACACTGAACATTGTACTTCCCGATCACTGCACACACTGAACATTGTACTTACTGATTACTGCACACACTGAACATTGTACTTACTGATCACTGCACACACTGAACATTGTACTTACTGATCACAGCACACACTGAACATTGTACTTACTCATCACTGCACACACTGAACATTGTACTTACTGATCACTGCACACACTGAACATTGTACTTACTCATCACTGCACACACTGAACATTGTACTTACTCATCACTGCACACACTGAACATTGTACTTACTGATCACTGCCCACACTGAACTGATATCCACCATTCCCGCCCTCACTGTTATAAATGGTTGTAAGGGAAATAGCAGGAGCAGTAATTCAACTACCAGGTAGATTTAATAAAAGTTATTATTGTTAAAAATGGTGCTAATTTTGCCCCAACCTATCGCATGTTAGCTTTCAAATGTTAAAGAAGATCTGACTGGTTGGGGAAAATTAGCCCCATTTTTAATGATACAAACTCTTTTGAATCTCCCTGGTTCATCTGCTAAACATGGCTGGAATCTTATGTAAAATTCATGGTCAATCGGAAAAACGACATACACTTTGATATTTTCAGCAATTCGATCGAATTTGCCGAATTGCTCAAAATATCGATCTTGTCTATAGGGGGATTAACTATTACACATGGTGGCAGATTCTGTACAGTTTATAGTTAGGGGGATGTAGATATGGTAATTTACTTCATATCCACATCCTGCTAACTATAGCGGGAGGTTTTACTTGATCTCTGTTTTTAGAACCATCTTACCATATCCTACAATTTACTGGATCTCTGTCTCCTAGAACCACCTGACCATATCCCTCATTACTTTACTGATCTCTGTCTCCTAGAACCACCTGACCATATCCCATCATTTACTGGATCTCTGTCTCCTGAACCACCTACATATCCCATCATTACTGGTTCTGTCTCCTAGAACCACCTGACCATATCCCATCATATTAACTGGATCCATCTCTCCTAGAACCACCTGACCATATCCCATCATTTACTGGACCTCTGTCTCCTAGAACCACTGACCATATCCCATCATTTACTGATCTCGGTCTCCTAGAACCACCTGACCATATCCCATCATTTAACTGGATCTCTGGCCTCCTGGGGGTCTCTGGGGCCTGGGGTCTGGCTCTGGGGGGGGGAAATCTCTGCTGCTGTCTCTGGCTCTGGCTCTTGGAGCTCGCTCTGCTCTGCTCTGGCTCTGCTGACTCCTGGGGGGGGGCTCTGTCTCTGGGCTCTGCTCCTGCTCTGGACTGCACACACTGAACATTGTACTTACTGATCACTGCACACACTGAACATTGTACTTCCCGATCACTGCACACACTGAACATTGTACTTACTGATCACTGCACACACTGACATTGTACTTCCCGATCACTGCAACCATGAACATTGTACTTACTGATTCTGCACACACTGAACATTGTACTTCATGATCAATGACACACGAACATTGTTACTTACTGATCACAGCACACACTGAACATTGTACTTACTGATCACTGCACACACTGAACATTGTACTTACTGATCACTGCACACACTGAACATTGTACTTACTCATCACTGCACACACTGAACATTGTACTTACTCATCACTGCACACACTGAACATTGTACTTACTGATCACTGCACACACTGAACTGATATCCACCATTCCCTGCCCTCTACTGTTATAAAATGGTTGTAAGGGAAATAGCAGGAGCAGTAATTCAACTACCAGGTAGATTTAATAAAAGTTATTATTGTTAAAAATGGTGCTAATTTTGCCCCAACCTATCCGATGTTAGCTTTCAAATGTTAAAGAAGATCTGACTGGTTGGGGAAAATTAGCACCATTTTTAATGATACAAACTCTTATTGAATCTCCCTGGTTCATCTGCAGTAACATGGCTGGAATCTTATGTAAAATTCATGGTCAATCGGAAAAACGACATACACTTTGATATTTTCAGCAATTCGATCGAATTTGCCGAATTGCTCAAAATATCGATCTTGTCTATAGGGGGATTAACTATTACACATGGTGGCAGATTCTGTACAGTTTATAGTTAGTGGGATGTAGATATGGTAATTTACTTCATATCCACATCCTGCTAACTATAGCGGGAGGTTTTACTTGATCTCTGTTTTTTAGAACCATCTTACCATATCCTACAATTTACTGGATCTCTGTCTCCTAGAACCACCTGACCATATCCCATCATTTACTGGATCTCTGTCTCCTAGAACCACCTGACCATATCCCATCATTTACTGGATCTCTGTCTCCTAGAACCACCTGACCATATCCCATCATTTACTGGATCTCTGTCTCCTAGAACCACCTGACCATATATCCCTCATATACTGGATCCATCTCCTAGAACCACCTGACCATATCCATCATTTCTGGACCTCTGTCTCCTAGAACCACCTGACCAATCCCATCATTTACTGGATCTCTGCTCCTAGAACCACCTGACCATATCCCCATTTTACTATCTCTGTCTCCTAGACACACTGACCATATCCCATCATATACTGGATCCATCTCCTAGAACCACCTGACCATATCCCATCATTTACTGGACCTCTGTCTCCTAGAACCACCTGACCATATCCCATCATTTACTGGATCTCTGTCTCCTAGAACCACCTGACCATATCCCATCATACTGGATCTCTGTCTCCTAAACCACCTGACCTATCCCATCATTACTGGATCTCTGTCTCCTAAAACCACCTGACCATATCCATCATTACTGGATCTCTGTCTCCTAGAACCCACCTGACCATATCCCATCATTACTGGATCTCTGTCTCCTAGAACCACCTGACCATATCCCATCATATACTGGATCCAACTCCTAGAACCACCTGACCATATCCCATCATATACTGGATCTCTGTCTCCTAGAACCACCTGACCATATCCCATCATTTACTGGATCTCTGTCTCCTAGAACCACCTGACCATATCCCATCATATACTGGATCTCTGTCTCCTAGAACCACCTGACCATATCCCATCATTTACTGGATCTCTGTCCCTAGAACCACCTGACCATATCCCATCATTTACTGGATCTCTGTCTCCTAGAACCACCTGACCATATCCCATCATTACTGGATCTCGGTCTCCTAGAACCACTGACCAATCCCATCATTTACTGGATCTCTGCTCCTAGAACCACCTGACCATATCCCTCTATACTGGATCTCTGTCTCCTAGAACCACCTTCCATATCCATCATTTACTGGATCTCTGTCTCCTAGAACCACCTGACCATATCCCATCATTTACTGGATCCGACTCCTAGAACCACCTGACCGTATCCCATCATATACTGGATCTCTGTCTCCTAGAACCACCACCTGACCGTATCCCATCATTTACTGGTCTCTGTCTCCTAACCACCTGACCTATCCCATCATTTACTGGATCCCTGTCTCCTAGAACCACCTGACCGTATCCCATCATAAACTGGATCTCTGTCTCCTAGAACCACCTGACCGTATCCCATCATTTACTGGATCTCTGTCTCCTAGAACCACCTGACCGTATCCCATCATTTACTGGATCTCTGTCTCCGAACCCACCTGACCATATCCCATCATTTACTGATCTCTGTCTCCTAGAACCACCTGACCATATCCCATCATAACTGGATCTCTGTCTCCTAGAACCACCTGACCATATCCCATCATTTACTGATCCATTTCTAGAACCACCTGACCATATCCCTCATTTACTGGATCCATCTCCTAACCACCTTACCAATCCCATCATTTATCGGGATCTCTGTCTCCTAGAACCACCTGACCATATCCCATCATTTACTGGATCTCGGTCTCCTAGAACCACCTGACCATATCCCATCATTTACTGGATCTCTGTCTCCTAGAACCACCTGACCATATCCCATCATATACTGGATCTCTGTCTCCTAGAACCACCTGACCGTATCCCATCATTTACTGGATCTCTGTCTCCTAGACCCACCTGACCATATCCCATCATTTACTGGATCTCTGTCTCTTAGAACCACCTGACCATATCCTATCATATACTGGATCCGACTCCTAGAACCACCTGACCATATCCCATCATATACTGGATCTCTGTCTCCTAGAACCACCTGACCATATCCCATCATTTACTGGATCCATCTCCTAGAACCACCTGACCATATCCCATCATTTACTGGATCTCTGTCTCCTAGAACCACCTGACCATATCCCATCATATACTGGATCTCTGTCTCCTAGAACCACCTGACCGTATCCCATCATTTACTGGATCTCTGTCTCCTAGAACCACCTGACCATATCCCATCATTTACTGGATCTCTGTCTCTTAGAACCACCTGACCATATCCCATCATATACTGGATCCAACTCCTAGAACCACCTGACCATATCCCATCATATACTGGATCTCTGTCTCCTAGAACCACCTGACCATATCCCATCATTACTGGATCCGATCCTAGAACCACCTGACCATATCCCATCATTTACTGGATCTCTGTCTCCTAGAACCACCTGACCATATCCCATCATTTACTGGATCTCTGTCTCCTAGAACCACCTGACCATATCCCATCATTTACTGGATCTCTGTCTCCTAGAACCACCTGACCATATCCCATCATTATTTACTTTATAAAATGATCAAGCTTTTCAAAAGAGGTGACAATTTTAGCCCATGCTGTTAATTTGCAGCAACCAATCAGATATACCTTTTTACTGTCTATTACACTTGTTGCTGCAGATTAACAACATGAGCAAATTTCCCTCCCTTATTTAATACGCCCCCTATATCTTTAGTAGATTGGGTTACTTCCGCGCTATAGTTGTGGTAGGGAATGTCTCCTTAAATAGGGTGGCTGCACTGCAAGTTGTCCACTGAATTGTTTATAAAATCTTTAAAAGTAAAATCTAAAAAATAAATTTTTTACAATATATTTTACAAGATACTTTTAAAGACCCTATATACTTTATTAACTGATCTGTAACACTGACCAAGAAATTATCTAAATGTGTTAAAGGCTATGTCCACCCTAAAAAACTTTTTTAATATAAGATTCCCCAAGGGCTCCCAGCCCCAACCGCTATATTTTTCTTTAGAAAGCTCCCCAAACTCTACTTACCCCCCTTTTTCCTCCGCCGCGCTCCCGGCCCTCTGTTTGTGAAAATACAAGCAGAGGGGCGGGACCGGCAGCCGCGTCTGTGATTGGTGAGCGGCAGCCAATCACGGACGCGGCTGCCGGCAGCTCACTTCGGCGGAGGAAAGAGGAGAGGTAAGTAAAGTTTGGGGAGCTTTCTAAAGATAAAAATATAGCGGTGTGGGGCGGGGAGCCCAGGGGGAATCTTACATATTGAAGAATTTACACAGGGGGAGAGAATTGGGAGGGAGAGGAGGGGAGGGAGGGGGGATAGGGCTGGTACGCATGGCAAAAATCTACCTGAGGCCAGGTAAGAGGCAGAGCCCTGCTAGCCTCTGGTGGTCAGTTTTTGGTACTTTGGGGGGGGACTACAGGAGAACCCTATGGAGCTGGGATGTGAGGTAAGGATTAAACTACACTACATGGTGGGGCCAGTAGTTGGGGGGATTATAGTTTTCGGGGTGGACATGCCCTTTAAAGAAGAAAGAGTGGCAAAAATTAATTGTAATGATCCGTTCCATCAGAAACCAAAAAACAGCAATAATCCATATGAATTTGCATTCAAACCCGAATTTAAGCGCATAACCGTATAATTCGAGCAATAATATCGGCATTTAGTAATGTGTAGGAACATGGGAAAGGGTCCCTAGATATAGATATAATCAAGAGAATGTGATAAAACCCTCTGAAAATAACCAGAGGGCGGATGCAATGGCGCACAGGTGGAACTCATATACTACTTCCGGGTATGCAGCCTGCGAAAATAAAAGGCACACACATAATTTGTATGGTCATTCATTTTTTGATCCTGAGGAAGCCTGTATAAAGGTGAAACGCGTTGATCAACTAAACTAACTTCTATTACTGACCCAATTCACTGTTGTTTTTAAGGGAATTTTTTTTTTAATTTTAATATACTGAAGTGTGAACCAGCCCATCTTTGCATTTGTGGAGTTAATAGGAACACGCAGGCTTTGAACCAATCGCTTAATGGGATTCATAGAAACACACCAGAAACAATTTGAAACCAGATCACTTCAAAGTGTAAGTGTACCTTAATTTAATATATGGTTTTAGACTGATTTTATAATGATATAATACTCGATCTTAACAAGTTTTGTCTATTTTTCTATGGGTTTTTAACTACATAGTCGAGTATCCTGCGCAGCTTACATCTATTTGTAACTTGAGCCTGTGACCTGTTGGAGACCCCACATAACGGATGCGTCCAATCCAATTTGTCAGGCAAACATTGTGGCTGATAGTTCCATCTGATTGACTGAGATATCATGAATATTAGCCTGTGTGTACACAGCTCATTATCACCCTTGGTTCTCTACACAAGATCCTGATTGTTGCGAGTTGTAGTTCAGTAACTGCTGGAATCCCACAGAGTAAGAGTCGCAGGGAAGCCCAAACATTTAATTATTTTTTTTAATGTAGGTTAATGCAGCAGCACAGGAGACATGGGAATCATTGGGATGGATCTTAATTCTAAACCATCACAGGAAATAGATTCTTATTACAGTGGGTATGAATATGATGGACAGAATGAGGGGGAGACAACTGGAATTTATACACTTGAAAACTGGAGATTCTGCACTCGTCTGAGGAGCAGTAGTGGATGGATGTGCAGTAGTGGATGGATGTATAGCAGTAGCTGGAGGTTCAGTAGTGAATGGAGGTTCAGTAGTGTCCATTGCTGCAGTTTTGGCCACAGGTGCAGTAGTGGCTGGATGTTTAGTACTGGCCGCAGGTTGCAGAGTAGGGATGGAATGTTTAGTACTGGCCGCAGGTGCAGTAGTGGCTGGATGTTTAGTACTGGCCGCAGGTGCAGTAGTGGCTGGATGTTTAGTACTGGCCGCAGGTGCAGTAGTGGCTGGATGTTTAGTACTGGCCGCAGGTGCAGTAGTGGCTGGATGTTTAGTACTGGCCACAGGTGCAGGTGAAGTAGTGGCTGGATGTTTAGTACTGGCCACAAGTGCAGGTGGAGTAGTGGCTGGATGTGCAGTAGTGGCCACAGGTGCAGGTGAAGTAGTGGCTGGATGTTTAGTACTGGCCAAATTTTACTGGTGGATCTGTGTCTCCCTAGAAGACCGACCAACCAATATAGTCCCAACTATTTGTTGAGCGATTGATAATAAATAAACAATCCAGCAACTTTTTCATAAGATAGGTGCAATTTTAGAAGCCCATGCTGAATAATTTCGCAAACCAATCAGATGTAAACCTTTATTACTAGTCTATTACACTTGTTGCTGCAGATTAACAACATGAGCAAATTTCCCTCCCTTATTTAATACGCCCCTATATCTCTTTAGTAGATTGGTATGCTTTCCCGCGCTATGTGTGGTAGGGAAGATCTCCTTAATAGGTGGCTGCACACTGCAAGTTGTCCACGTGAATATGTTTAAAAAATCTTTTAAAAGTAAAATCTAAAAATAAATTTTTTACAATTATTTTACACAGATACTTTTAAAGACCCTATACTTTATTAACGATCGTAACACTGACCAAAGAATTATCTAAATGTGTTAAAGGCTATGTCCACCCTAAAAAACACTATAATTTTAATATAAGATTCCCCAAGGGCTTCCCAGCCCCCAACCGCTATATTTTTTTTTCTTTAGAAAGCTCCCCCACCTCCTTACCTCCCCTTTTTTCCTCCGCCGCGCTCCCGGCCCTCTGCTTGTGAGAAAATACAAGCAGAGGGGCGGAACCGGCAGCCGCGTCTGTGATTGGCTGAGCGGCAGCCAATCACGGACGCGGCTGCCGGCAGCTCACTTCGGCGGAGGAAAGAGGAGGGTAAGTAAAGTTTGGGGGCTTTCTAAAGATAAAAATATAGCGGTTGGGGCTGGAGCCAGGGGAAATCTTACATATTGAAGAATTTACACTAGGGGGAGAGAATTGGGAGGGAGAGGGGAGGGGGAGGGAGGGGATAAGGCTCCAGTCCGCATGGCAAAAATCTACCTGGCCAGGTAAGAGGCAGAGCCCTGCTAGCCTCCTGGTGGTCAGTTTTTGTGTACTTTGGGGGGGGACTACAGGAGAACCCTATGGAGCTGGGGTGATGGAGGTAAGGATTAAACTACCCACTACATGGTGGGGCCAGTAGTTGGGGGGATTATAGTTTTTCGGGGTGGACATGCCCTTTAAAGAAAAAGAGTGGCAAAAATTATCTTGTAATGATCCGTTCACATCAGAAACCAAAAACAGCAATAATCCATATGAATTTGCATTCAAACCGAATTTAAGCGCATAACCGTATAATTCGAGCAATAATATCGGCATTTAGTAATGTGTAGGAACATGGGAAAGGGTCCCTAGATAAATATAATCAAGAGAATTTGATAAAACCCTCTAAAAATCAACCAGAGACGGATGCAATGGCGCACAGTTGGAAACTCATATACACTTCCGGGTATGCACCTGCGAAATAAAAAGGCACACACATAATTGTATGGTCATTTCATTTTTTGATCCTGAGGAAGCCTGTAAATAAGTGAAACGCGTTGATCAACTAAACTAACCTTCTATTACTGCCCCAATTCACTGTTGTTTTTAGGGAATTTTTTTTTAATTTTAATATACTGAAGTGTGAACACCAGCCCATCTTGCATTTGTGAGTTAATAGGAACACGCAGGACTTTGACCATCGCTTAATGGGATTCATAGAAACACACCAGAAACAATTTGAAACCATCACTTCAAGTGTAAGTGTACCTTAATTTAATATATGTTTTTAGACTGATTTTATAATGATATAATACGATCTACAAAAGTTTTGTCTATTTTCTATGGTTTTTAACTCTAGTCGAGTATCTGCGCAGCTTACATCTATTTGTAACTTGAGCTGTGACCTGTTGAGACCCCACATAACGATGCGTCCAATCCAATTGTCAGGCAAACATTGTGCTGATAGTTCCATCTGTGACTGAGATATCATGAATATTAGCCTGTGTGTACACAGCTCATTACCACCCTTGGTTCTCTACACAAGATCCTGATTGTTGCTGATTGTAGTTCAGTAACTGCTGGAATCCCACAGAGTAAGAGTCGCAGGGAAGCCCAAACATTTAATTATTTTTTTTAATGTAGGTTATGCAGCAGCACAGGAGCATGGGAATCATTGGGATGATCTTAATTCTAAACCATCACAGGAAATAGATTCTTATTACAGTGGGGTATGAATATATGGACAGAATGAGGGAGAACAACTGGAATTTATAACACTTGAAACTGGAGATTCTGCACTCGTTCTGAGGAGCAGTAGTGGATGGATGTGCAGTAGTGGATGGTGTATAGCAGTGCTGGAGGTTCAGTAGTGATGGAGGTTCAGTAGTTGTCCATTGCTGCAGTTTTGGCCACAGTTGCAGTAGTGGCTGGATGTTTAGTACTGGCCGCAGGTGCAGTATGGCTGATGTTTAGTACTGGCCGCTGTGCAGTAGTGGCTGGATGTTTAGTACTGTGCCCGCAGGTGCAGTAGTGGCTGGATGTTTAGTACTGGCCGCAGGTGCAGTAAAGTGGTGGATTGTTTAGTACTGGCCGCAGGTGCAGTAGTGGCTGGATGTTTATTTTAGGGTTTCTCTATCAATACTATCATTAGATTTACAAGACTTCCATGGTCTTACCACCATCCTTTTGCTTCCTATGTGGACAAATCTAAGGAGCTTGTGTGGTGCACTGGTAGATAAGGAAGGACACCAGAACCTGCTTTTTAACACCTCTAAGGTCTGCTCCGAGGGTGGTAGGGGGGGTGGAATCGGTTGTTGTGTCGGAGGTCCTCTTGGAACGATCGATTAACGAATTTAGGATTCTTGAAAGTAGATGAATAGAAAAAAATATAAAACATTTATATAGAGACCACCAGAGCGTTTGCGTTTCGGAGTAAATTTTATTATTCTTCCTCCGGACTACTCCTGTTGTAAGTTTTCCTTTTTTTCATCAGCAATCACAGACACTGCCTCTCAACACCCAACTTCTAATTCTTAAGAAAAGATTAAAGGGGAACTGGGTCTTCCGAGGGACAAACGAAAAAACAACAGACTCTTTAAATGGAAGGTCATTTCCTCTCCTGCTTTTTTATAAATGAGGGCCGTCCACCCACCTCTCTATGTGCTGCACCCCCAAGGAAAATGAAGAAATCATTGGATCGAGTGGGGGGAGGAGTGGGAGGGAGGGTGGTTGTGTGATTGGTGGTTGAGGTGGGGATTGACTTGAATTCTACCCTCACCAAATCTAGTCTCTTCCTCCTTCTAATCATGCGGTTTTGCACCAGGCTCAGTGCAGGAGAGAAAGCAGAAGAAAAGAACCAGAGAGATTGAGTTGTCAGTGATAAAGGGGGGCTCCTCCCGCCCCTGTACGAACTGAGTTTGCATAACTGCTTGTGGTAAAATTATGAAGCTGGGAGGCCCCAAGTACCATAAATAAGAACTAAGGTTTTTTTATTTTTGCTTTGTGAATTTAATTTAAGAAAGTAGTACTCTACAGACAATGGGATTTTGGGGGTACTATGATGTTATAAATGAATGTATAATTTTAGTTTATAAAAGCTCCGTAATGCAAGCACGTTTAACAGTGTATATTAAATGGCATTGATAACGTAGTTTTATACATAGTAAGAATACAAATATAGAAAATAAGTGTGCCGTACTTGAACCCACTTTTGAGGGAGAGAAAGAAAAATCCTGCCCCATAAAGATTACATCTAAGTAATTGATGCTTAGTTTTTCATATTTAGACCACTACCTCAAAACAGATCTTCAGGATTGATGGTGGCTCAACCGCCAAAGTGTTCAACTTATACAAGCGTCAGGAACCAAACAAACCTACAAGAGCACCTATCAGTAAGGTATTCGCTTGTGTCTAATGGCAAGTGGACACTATTGCTATGCAAGCAATAACAATGATTCTTTCCTTGATATTATATTAAGTATCTTTACCCTAATCTGTTTTCAAATCCCAACCGGTGAATGATAACGTGGCTTTGCAAAAATCTTATCGTACAATCGACGCGAACAGAAGCTTGTAACCTCTTCTTTGTCAATCACCAGGGCCGCCTCCAAAAACCTATGAGAGAAATCCATGCGAAGAATCTACAAACCAACCTCACGCGCCCCAAGTAAATGCCACATCTGTATTGAATTGTAAACCCAGCTAAAAAGAATTTGTACATACTGTGTCTGGTGGTAAAGACATTGCATGGGGATTTATGGTAATTGTGGTACGTGTATGTGGGCTTGGTGGGTGGGAAGTGGATGGTGGTTGGAAGCCTGGGGTTATTTATGGGTTCTGGTGGGACAGGCAATGAGTATTGGCCGGAACAGATGGAGAATTGGGGAGCTGGTGAGATTTTGGAATTTATTGGGCTTGGTGAGCCATGTGGGAGATTCTTGCTGGGGGCTCTGGTGTGGAATTGCCCGCACTGGGAGATTTGCTGTGGGGTTTGGCTGTCTGGGTGGGTGCTTGTGGGGCGCATGGAATATGATACGGGCAGGTGGACAGTGTGACCGTGTGGCAGAATTTCGGGCTTGTTGCCTTGGAGATTAATGGCTTTTTTGGTCGAGTGGGGGGCATGCTGGGGGTATGCTAGTTGGGAATGGGATCTGACTTTACCGGTGCATATTACTGGGGGCTGTGGCTATGGGTGGCATCTGGAGAGCTGGGCTAGGCAAGTGGGTTATGGCTGTAAGCCGAGTTGGGCTCTTGTGGCCATTGGGAGATTTACGGGGGGCTGGTTGGACAGCACTGGGAGATGTTTACTAGGCACTGTGGCTATTGCTGGAGATTTACTGGGCTCTGGGACAGCACTGGGAGATTTCTGGGTTAAAAGAAGCTTTAAACTTAGACTGATGACGACCGTCATGTTTGTTTCTTTTAGATTGATGTCGAATAAGGGCACAGCAACTCTGAAAGAAAGCAAAAAAGAGAAGAGCTTTGAAGAAAGCTAAGGCTGAACTAAGGAAAGGTCGACATGAGAAACAAAGGAGTAATTGAATGTCATTGTGTACTTTTCATGGGACATTTACTAAAGCTATAAAGTAAAGTGCCTAGAGCCACCAATTCATTCCCACCAACATATTATTCCTTGCTAACCTACACATTAATGCCTGGTCTTACAGTTACAAGTACATAGTATTGGAGGTTTTATAACGAGACTACGTCCATCTAGTTCCAACCTTTATACCCTACCATAATGTCTGTATAAGTTACATAATACACAGTGTTGGATGTTGTATAAAGGCATAAGTCCATGTAGTCTAACCTTTACACCCTACCATAAGCTATGTTAAAAAGAGAGAACTTAAATTTCAACTACAGAAATGTTACTGTTGTTAAGCACTTGTTATAGTGCAAATGACAAGGTAGAATAGTAGCAAAATTAACTAAATATGCCGCCGAGGTTGCTGGGCAAGTTTCCTGATAAAGCAGTTTACTCCCCCAGATTAAGCTCTAAATAATGCTCACTCCCCTGCTCACCTGTTCATTTGCGTAGATTATCAGCTCTTCCTACCACATCGAAGAGACTGCTCAGGAGTCCCACCACTCTCACTCCCAAAGAATATGGTGCACATGCATTTTACACAGATGCACAACCCAAATGGACATCCATTTTAATTATAGGCAAATATTCAGCCAGCTTTTTATTTGAACAGCTCCAATTTTATCCATATAACCCCCCCGCGTTGTCTCAAATACCTCCACGAACGAGATGTTTGAGAGATAGACACTGCGTTATGTAACGTGTCATTCTTTCATAAACATGCAGATTTCTCAAGGACAAAGGTTTTAAAGTTTTTTTTTCTTGTTCCTACAATCCTCGGGTACATTGGATGGTTCATGTATATAAATGGAATTTACAATAGGTCTAAAGTCCTCTAAAATTCAGAATTTAATTTATATTTAAATTTAGAGGGCTAATTTAAACTTAGAAAACAAGACTTAGATCTACTGTTTATAATATATATATTATTTACACTACGTCTCAGAGAAGTTGGAAAGAAGAAGAAGTTTTCTCGAATAGAGGAACAACTCATGAAGTTAAAGCTAACAAAGAACAGACAAAGAGAAAACAGCAGATTGCATTGGGCACATCAACTCAATATCTGTGACCCCAGGATTACAGTAGCCTGGTAAGTAATATACCAATTTGGAGAGTGGAGACACTGTTGTGTCTACATGTTTTAGAACCTTGGACCCCGTTAGATGGAACTCGCACCAACAGTAAATACTATGTTTTCCTCCTGTATTGGTGATACAGCTTATACTTTAATAAGTGTAAACTAGTTACCTGCACTATGATATACCAGTGGGTTAAAGGGATGCGAGGAGTGTGAGCTGATATGGCAACAGTCCAAACAATCCTGGTCTATGTAACAGCTAGTACCCTATAGGCTATTACGAGATGCAGTTCGCTCTGTCCATTGCCTCCTCTAGGCAAGTGCATGAGGGATAACGTTTCTGTGAATATGAACGGGGGGTCCTTCCCATGTCGAATTTATGCCACTGTCTGCTGTCGAAAGTTTCATGGTCCTAAAGAGCCGTTATTGTCTCTGTACATTGCTTGGCGGGTTTGCACGGACACAGTTTTGGCATACGCCGCAAGTTTTGTCTTAAAGGCACATTAACCCTTGTACATCAATTGGTGCCCTGCTGTGTTTTGTGTAAGTGGAATATGTACAGTATGCAAAAAATCCCTGTGTTAAGGATGTTGGACTTCAGGATGTTCATACCTAAGAAGGGGTCCTTAGTTGCCAATTGGATTGAAATTTGATTGACAGTCTCATAGTTCTGCACCTTGCATTCAATGATTGTCGTATGGGGGACTTTCTCAAAAGTAAAGGTAAATTGTAGCTTTGAAAAGTCAGTATTATTACATTTGTTTTTATATATCATATATAATCTGTATCCCTAACTTTGCTCACCCTGTTATTTCTCTACCCATTCCTCTTATGTAAAGTAATGTGCCTTTAGTATAGTTCATATGTACTACCTCTGGCTCGTACCTTCATTCATTCGCTCCCATGCTGTTACCTCTAAGGGTGCAAAAAGTTTGGGGTTACCCCATTGAGGAAGATTGACATAAGAAACCCAGCGGAGAATTTGCTGGGCATAGACATGACAGATAGACTTTTGAATTTTAACTTCAGTAATTGGTGCATACTGCCATGTGGAACTTGTAACCACCCTCTACCTCATCATTCCCCTTACCCCCCCTATGGACTGGTGTAGCACAGGCAATTGCCTTTTCAGAGATGAGAATCTGGTGTTGGAAACTGTTCTTCATCTGTGATGAAGCCATCTCTATTCTCTTCCATCTAATACGAAGCACTAACTGGGCAAATTGTCCAGTACACAGAGATCTTCATATATGAATGGTAGTCTTGTATGTGGTCTCATTTTCCATTGCAGGGGATGGCGTTTGTGTCAGTGAGTTTAATGTGTGATACTGTGAAATAGGGTGGTTGTACAAGCCAAAGGTTCATATTAAATGTGCTATTTTACCGAATATACGATTGCACGCTTGGTTATTTTAACACCAATACAATCTCCGTTAGATGTCAACGTTAATTTCAGAGCTTCTTATACCATTAGTTAAAATGTGATTGTGTTGTCAACCGCGAATGGACAACAATGTGCTACTGAGAGTGTGTGCTATTGTGACCTGCATCACGTTAATACCTGATGAAGTTAAGCATGAATATGTAAAGATTGCTGTGACATCTTGGACTGTGATGTGTTTTGTACCTTTAAGCCTGTAAATTCTCTGTTGCAGTTGTGATGATCTAAAGCTCCTGAGTTAAATGAATGTTACATATTACTACACTTTGGTTTGAAATTCCAGTCCCTTAAAGGAGAATTATATTCGTGAGCTCAAGTAACTCAGTTGTCATGTTCCTTTCTCTCTCATGAACCTCTATGTTTGAGATGGAGAATGAGTCAGTGACAATGACTGTGGGAGGAGCCATTAAGGCAAATACCTGTAACTGCACGGTTAATTTACTTTAAACATTTATTTGGTATGTATTTTGTTCTTTTGCTTTTTTACTACTGTGCGATTAGCCCCACAATTTACAGTATTATACCCAATAGAGCACAAAGAATGCATTTGAAAGGCCACCGCATTTAACTTGCAAATGCATCCGGCTTAAATAGTCACTTGAATGATTTCTCCCTCACTTTTCCTCAATATGCTGCGTAACTACATGTGGCCTGTCGTATTGTCCATAACCTGTTTACTTCCTGCCTAGTGTAAAGTGATTACATCTCTAAACTGATAGAGCACTGATTCCAAAATAAGAATAAAGGAAACCCAAAGTATAAAGCTTGTATAAAGCATATGGGATGTCTCCCACGGTACTGATTGCTTGAACGCCAGAATTCCCCACATCCTAGTTCACCAACCTTTATTAAAAGTATAAGAAAGCATGCAGTCCCAAGCATTTTCTGCCGATCTTTAGAAACTTTTTGTCGTACCCAGCTTAATAGTAGACATAGGGTGTAAATTTATAAAAGGCCGATATAGAAAATGATCGTACTTATAAAACGCTGGTAGTACTACACTTTACACAAAAAAACGATAACATTATTTATTAAACAAGCTTTTATTAATTTTGGGGCATACCTCATACCCTTCATTTGATGTCTACTAGTGCTAACGTTCCTATGGCATAGATGGCTACTCTACACATGACACCTGTCGCTGAGAGTTAAGTGCACAGCTGTCAGTGGACCATAGTGGGTACATCTTGAAATGGGATATCACCCTCATAAATAAAGGAGGGGTTGGAGCTTCATTTCATTACTATGAACAAACCGTTGGGTTTTTATACAATCTATTTGCAGATTTCAGACTTAATAATTGTGACCAGAAAGGATTTAAAATGGTCCGATACACGGCAGTAATTTAACACTGTGGCTGGTAATCCCTCGTCGTCCCTGCAAAATTACAAAGCTGACATGGGTACGTAAGTGGTTCATTGAGTTATAATTCTTATATGTTTATGCCACAAAGAGCATCATATTATATGTGCAATCCACGCCAAACCAGTATAGTCCCCCCCATTGCCTTAGACTAAATTCTACTATAACAGGGCGCAGACAAAACTGTTCTCATAAACTTCTTTCTTTTGTTGTGTGCAGATTAAAAAAAACTTTATTGTTGTGGTTGTTGAGTTCGCGCACAGAAATAAACACAAACTGCAATGGAAATCGAAACAATGTTTGTTGCTAGAAAAACGCAATTTTTTGGTGCTACATGACAAAATTGTGATCTAGACGTTATATATATATATTTTTTTTTGAACGGTATCTTTATTTTCTCCTATGAATTACACGCAAAAAGAAATCATCCAATTAAGAGGTGTATATTTTTTGTGAACGGCGGATTTTGTGTCTTTGTGAACATTACAAGGACAGTGAGGACTGATGGAATCAGAGTTAGATTAAAAGACAAGAAACTTGTAAACGTTAATCTTTTCCCGATGATTTTCAGTCTTTTATGGTGTACTGATAAAGTGTGTTTATAGATTAAATCAGATGCCTAGAATTGCATGGATCCCTCTTACAGGGTTCTCATATACAGTGACCTTTAATAACTTGCTCTCCCAACTAAGACTTTGAATGGGGCGTTTAGAATGATCAAGGAAATGGCAAATGAATAAGCAACTTAATTTGGGCTTTGTTTTTGGGGTAAGTAGCGGCAATATACATTTCGGAAAGTTTGGTTTCTATAAAGTGAAAATTTTTATGTGTTTGCAGAATCTATTTGTCGGAAGCACCTGTCTATTTCTTGTAGAGCCAGCTATTTAATGCGATCACCGTGTGACAAGGAGGACCCTCAAAAATTGCTGAGTTGCCTATAAATTGCAAGTCCCACTTCAACCCGAAAATCTGGCGTTCAGCACAGAGTGTATAAAGCTGACCTTTCCAGCAATAACTTCTCACAAATTTTGTAGAAAGTTTGATTTAGGGGCACGGCGTTGCACCCATTGCCTGTGTTATTATCAACGCACATTTCTCTTTTAAGAAGAAACATCAGATTCGTGTGGTAAATTTGATGCGCATTGTGTATGCAACACAAATGCGGTATCGCATTCGCACCTGAATCGCGCTCTGGTGTTGTCTAGCCCTTAGGGTTCATTTTGAAGGTACGACAGAAAGCTTTCCAAAAAAACTCTAACTTGTTTGGAAGAATGGTGACCACAATTACCTATCGTGTATATACGATCTGTGCAGAAAGGAAAACTTGCCAGCAGATCCCCCACTCAGTTAAGTCTAAAAACCGAGGGGGGATCGGGAGATATCCTACCCTTTCTTGCTAGGAGTCCGAGGAGGAAGGAAGTCAGTGCGGAAAAAGAGACCCCAGTGACATCACAGGATTCCGCATCACCGGGGTCTGGCTTCCCACTGGTATGGTGTATGGACGTTACTGCACTGTGATCTCCATTCAGATCAGTTACTGTCACTTGTGGCGAACAGCCTTACTAATACTTTTTGAGAATGGGAACCTCAAAGTTGCAAAAGATTAAAAAGCAAGGGGACAGAGATCAAAAATTGTGTGATCACTTCTGATGACCAAAAATTGATCTTGCCTATGAATAAAAACCACTATCCGGAAAAATGGTCCAGGAGTGATTTTCCGATCGGATTCGCAATTGGGAAAACGGGCACAGTTTGTATTCATTCCCTAGGAGTGATTTGATGATCATCTTTGGTAATGATCCAAAAAAAAGGGGTAAAATGCACACACAAAATTCTTTGTGATACAACACCACCCCATTTTTTTTTTTTTACCTAAAAACTTAATTACGAAACAAAAACTTTCTCTTTCTCCCGCCTTCCCATAACCCCCAGTGATTATGGTAAAGTAAAGCAGATCATTATGTTGTCTTATTTTAGTAGGAAATTTTGCAGAAGGTACCAACAAAAGACAGAATTGAAATTTTTAGGATGCAGTAAAGTGTGCAAAAAACTTGTTTGATATTTTCTGTAATGCTATTGCAACATGGGTCCATTGAGCGAGTTTGTGGCCCCGTCTGCTGTTTGACCCACCATATGCATACTGTGTGATTCAGGAGCATGTGGCGATATTGCCATTTAGTGGGTTGTTTTAACTTGCGAAGTGGGTTAGTAAGGATTCAACCATTGAGTCCTCTTATTGTATTTTTCACAAAAAACTGAAAGCACGAGTTATATGAATAACAGACGTCTGGAATCATTCTGTATATACGAAAGCTTGACCACCGTTACGATGCTTGAAGGTGTGTAGCTTCCAAAATATATAGTTTCTGGGGGTACTTTCACAAGTTGAATAGGCTGTTCTAATTACAGACACTTTAGATTTTTTGTCCTTGTAATTGCACTTGTGCGTGCTTCCCTCTTTGAGCTATTTGGTGTGACAACCCACCAATATGGGGCATACTGTTTGATTCAAGACATGGGGAGATTTACATGTAGTGGTTTTTTTTTGCTTGTCAGTGTGTTTAGATAGAGGTTAAACCCCTTGAAAATCATATAATTTTTATTTTTCAACAAATATCCTGAAACACTTTGGATTACTTACTGCGTCTTGGAATTCTTCATGTATGTATTGAAAGCTTGGCACCGTAGAGTAGCGAAGTGTTTAGATCAAAAACTATATAGTTTAATGGGGATTTTCAAGTTCAGGGCTGTTTCTTGAAAAACGTAGGCTGTTTAAATTACAGAGCGCTTTGATTTTTTCGTTAATTGCACCTTGGCATGCGGCCCATTTGAGTCTAGTTGGTGGCCATGTCTGTGTGCACTCATAAAAGAATGACACCGTTTTGTAGCTGAAACCGTCGTTAGATTTCAAGAAGTATATATTTTGTTGTGGGGGGTAATTTCTAATTGAGAGAGAGGGGCGTTAGCTGACTTGAAAGTTGTGTGATTGGCTCCACTTTGTGCTAGTTGATTCCACGTACGCATGTGTAACCATGATATGGCATAGCGCTTTTGATTTTGGAGGATTGATATTGGTAACTTTTTTACATTTCAATGGATTTTTGTCATGATTTCTACTTCAAAGTGGATTTTTGTTTAATTTTTTTCAGAAAATTGTGAAAAAAGTGCGAAACTTCTACCGAAAGAACTGCGCCCACACATGATGGTAATGATGAACAAATAAGCTTTACATAGCTGAAGGTGTGTAGATTAAGGAAATATAGTTTGTGGGAAATACTACCTGAATATTTTTGCTGTTTTTGAGCAATCATGCATTTTCTCGCTTTGTGGCTTTTCGCGTTCCACGTGCACATGTGCAACCATGCTATGCATACGTTTGATTCAGCACATTTGGGAGATTGATAACTGGTAACTTTTTTTTTTTACATCCCATGAGATGATTTGGATTATTCACCTTTTGAGGTGTGTTTTTGTTCATTTTTGTAGAAAAGTGCGACCTTTTTATATGAACTGCGCCCACACCCTTGATGGTATGAATGAACAAACAGCGTTACATAGCTGAAGGTGTGTAATTTCGGAAATATAAGTTTGTGGGGGTGATTTCTGATTTACGAAGTGCAAATTTTTTTTTTTTTTTTTTTGCTGCTACTGACATTTGGCATTGTCCCGCTCTGGGTTAGTTTTAGCCCATGTCTCTGGGTACACCCATGAATGTGGCTTACCGTTTTATTCAGAGGTGGGTTAGGCCTTTCATATGTTGAGATGCATTTGAACTTTTCCTCTGCAGTTTTTAGTGAAATTCGCATTTGATTTTCTCTGATTTACAGTTGAGGAAAAAAAGATTGAAAACTTACTATAAATCCTGCGGGTGTAGTTTCTAAAAATATCTCACTTGTGGGGATATTTTAGTTAATTTGAAAAATATTCTATGTAACATCCGAAGGGGTATACATTTCAATGGTGTTATATTCTTGAAGGTTCAGTTTTAGTTTGGGGGGGGTGTCTCTGTACAGGAAAAGTGGGGTACCTACATATATCTGGTATCGTTGTACGTCGGGAGTATCAGAGCTTTAGAACAGTAAGATTTTTTGTGTGTAACCTAAGGTGACTAATAAAAATGGGAAAAAGCCATTTTGCCCTCAGCCTACTGGGCCAGTCCTCCCCTGGTTACCGATCACTGCACACATTAAAACATTATACTTCCCGATCACTGCACCACTGACATTGTACTTACTGATCACGCACACACTGAACATTGTACTTACTGATCACTGAACACATGAACTTGTACTTACTGATCACTGCACACACTGAACATTGTACTTCCCGATCACAGGCACACACTGACATGACTTACTGATCACTGCACACAATGAACATTGTACTTCCCGATCACTGCACACACTGAACATTGTACTTACTGATTACTGCACCACGGGAACATTGTACTTACTGTCTGCACCAATGAACATTTACTTACTATCACAGACACACTGAACATGTACTACTCATCACTGCACACACTGAACTTGTATACCTGATCACTGCACACACTGAACACTTGTACTTACTCATCACTGCACACACTGAAACATTGACTACTCATCATGCACAACACTGAACATTGTACTACTGATCACTGCACACACTGAACTGATATCCACATTCCCTGCCCCTTACTGTTATAAAATGGTTGTAAGGGAAAAGCAGAGCAGTAATTCAACTACCAGGTAGATTTAATAAAAGTTATTATTGTTTAAAAACGGTGCTAATTTTGCCCCAACCTATCCGATGTTAGCTTTCAAATGTTAAAGAAGATCTGACGGTGGGGAAATTAGCCCCATTTTTAATGATACAAACTCTTATTGAATCTCCTGGTTCATCTGCAGTAACATGGCTGGAATCTTATGTAAAATTCATGGTGCAATCGGAAAAAAAACGACATACACTTGATATTTTCAGCAATTCGAGCGAATTGGAATTGCTCCAAAATATCGACTTGTCTAAGGGGGATAACTATTACACATGGTGGCAGATTCTGTACAGTTTATGTTAGTGGGATGTAGTATGGTTAATTTACTTCATATCCACATCTGCAACTATAGCGGGAGGTTTTACTTGATCTCTGTTTTTAGAACCATCTGTACCATATCCTACAATTTACTGGATCTCTGTTCCTAGAACCACCCTGACCATATCCCATCATTTACTGGATCTCTGTCCTGAACCACCTGACCATATCCCATCATTTACTGGATCTCTGTCTCCTAGAACCACCGACATTATCCCCATCATTTACCGGTCTCTGTCTCCTAGAACCACCTGACCATATACCATCATATACTGGATCCATATCTCAGAACCACCTGACCATATCCCATCATTTACTGGACTCTGTCTCCTAGAACACCTGACCATATCCCATCATTTACTGATCTCTGTCTCCTAGAACCACCTGACCATATCCATCATATTACTGGATCTCTGTCTCCTAGAACCACCGACATATCCCATCATATACTGGATCAACTCCTAGAACCACCTGACAATGCATCCTCTTATAGGATCTCTGTCTCCTAGAACCACCTGACCATATCCCATCATTACTGGATCTCTGTCTCCTAGAACCACCTGACCAATCCACTCATATACTGGATCTCGTCTCCTAGAACCACCTGACCATATCTCCCATCATTACTGGATCTCTGTCTCCTAGAACACCTGACCATATCCATCATTTACTGGATCTCTGTCTCCTAGAAACCACCTGACCATATCCCATCATTACGGATCTCTGTCTCCTAGAACCACCGACCAGTATCCATCAATATACTGGATCCAACTCCTAGAACCACCTGACCATATCCATCATATACTGGATCTTGTCTCTAGAAAAACACCTGACCATACCCATCCTTTACTGGATCTCTGTCTCCTAGAACACCTGACCATATATCCATCATATACTGGATCTCGTATCCTAGAACACCTGACCATATCCATCATTACTGGTCTGTCTCCTAGAACACCTGACCATATCCATCATTTACTGGATCTCTGTCCCAGAAACCACCTGACCATATCCCATCATTTACTGGATCTCGGTCTCCTAGACACCATGACCATATCCACATGTAATGGATCGTCTCCTAGAAACCACCTGACCATATCCCATCATATACTGGATCTCTGTCTCCTAGAACCACCTTACCAATCCAATCATTTACTGGATCTCTGTCTTCCTAGAACCACCTGACCATATCCCATCATTACTGGATCCGACTCCTAGAACACCTGACCGTACCATCATATACTGGATCTTGTCTCCTAGAACCACCTGACCGTATCCATCATTTATGATCTCTGTCTCATGAACACCACCTGCCTATCCCATCATTTACTGGATCTCTGTCTCCTAGAAACACCTGACCGTATCCCATCATAAACTGGATCTCTGTCTCCTAGCACCACCTGACCGTATCCCATCATTTACTGGATCTCTGTCTCCTAGAACCCCTGACCGTACCATCATTACTGGATCTCTGTCTCCTAGAACCACCTGACCATACCCATCATTTACTGGATCTCTGTCTCCTAGAACCACTGACCATATCCCATCATATACTGGATCTCTGTCTCCTAGAACCACCTGACCATATCCCATCATTTACTGGATCCATCCTAGAACCACCTGACCATATCCATCATACTGGATCCATCTCCTGAACCACCTTACCAATCCATCATTTACGTATCTCTGTCTAGAACACCCTGACCATATCCATCATTTACTGGATCCATCTCCTAACCACGACCATATCCCATCATTTACGGATCTCTGTCTCCTAGAACCACCTGACCATATCCCATCATATACATGGATCTCTGTCTCTAGAACCACCGACGTATCCCATCATATATGGATCTCTGTCTCCTAGACCACCTGACATATCCATCATTTACTGGATCTCTGTCTCTTAGAACCACCTGACCATATCTATATATACGGATCCGACTCTAGAACCACTGACCATATCCCACATATACTGGATCTCTGTCTCCTAGAACCACCTGACCATACCCATCATTTACTGGATCATCTCCTAGAACCACACCTGACCCTATCCCATCATTTACTGGATCTTGTCTCCTAGAACCACCTGACCATATACCCATATACTGGATCTTGTCTCCTAGAACCACTGACCGTATCCCATCATTACTGGATCTCTGTTTAGAACCACCTGACCATATCCCATCATTTACTGGATCTCTGTCTCTTAGAACCACCTGACCATATCCCATCATATACTGGATCCAACTCCTAGAACCACCTGACCATATCCATCATATTACTGGATCTCTGTCTCCTAGAACCACCGACCATATCCCATCATATACTGGATCCGACTCCTAGAACCACCTGACCATATCCCATCATTTACTGGATCTCTGTCTCCTAGAACCACCTGACCACTATCCCATCATTTACTGGATCTCTGTACTCCTAGAACCACCTGACCATATCCCATCATTTACTGGATCTCTGTCTCTCGAACCACGACCATATCCCATCATTATTTACTTTATAAAATGATCAAGCTTTTTCAATAAGAGGTGACAATTTTAGCCCATGCTGTTAATTTGCAGCAACCAATCAGATGATACTTTTTACTAGTCTATTACACTTGGTTGCTGCAGATTAACAACATGAGCAAATTTCCCTCCCTTATTTAATACGCCCCCTATATACTTTAGTAGATTGGGTTACTTCCGCGCTATAGTGTGGTAGGGAATGTCTCCTTAAATAGGGTGGCTGCACTGCAAGTTGTCCACTGAATTGTTTATAAAATCTTTAAAGTAAAATCTAAAAAATAAATTTTTTACAATATATTACAAGATACTTTAAAGACCCTATATACTTTATAACGATCTGTAACACTGACCAAGAAATTATTCTAAATGTGTTAAAGGCTATGTCCACCCTAAAAAAAACTTTTTAATATAGATTCCCAAGGGCTCCCAGCCCCAACCGCTATATTTTTCTTTAGAAAGCTCCCCAACTTACTACCTCCCCTTTTTCCCGCCGCGCTCCGGCCCTCTGCTTGTGAGAAAATACAGACAGAGGGCGGGGAACGGCAGCCGGTCGGTGATTGCTGAGCGGCAGCATCACGGACGCGGCTGCCGAGCTCACTTCGGCGGGAGAAAGAGGAGAGGTAAGTAAAGGTTTGGGGAGCTCTACAAGATAAAAATATATCGGTTGGGGCTGGGGAGCCCAGGGGGAATCTACATATTGAAGAATTTACACTAGGGGGAGAGAATTGGGGAGGGAGAGGGAGGGGGGGAGGGGGATAAGGGTGCAGTACGCATGGCAAAAATCTTACCTGAGGCCAGGTAAGAGGCAGAGCCCTGCTAGCTCCTGGTGGTCAGGTTTGGTACTTTGGGGGGGGACTACAGGAGAACCCTATGGAGCGGGATGTGAGGTAAGGATTAAAATACACACATGGTGGGGCCAGTAGTTGGGGGGATTATAGTTTTCGGGGTGGACATGCCCTTTAAAGAAGAAAGAGTGGCAAAAATTAATTGTAAGATCCGTTCCATCAGAAACCAAAAAAAAAAACAGCAATAATCCATATGAATTTGCATTCAAACCGAAATAAGCGCATAACCGTATAATTCATGAGCAATAATATCGCGCATTTAGTAAGTTGTAGGAAACTGGGAAAGGGTCCCTGATATAGATATAATCAAGAGAATGTGTAAAACCCTCTGAAAATAAACAGAGGCGGATGCAATGGCGCACAGGTGGAACTCATATACCTTCCGGGTATGCAGCCTGCGAAAATAAAAGGCACACACATAATTGTATGGTCATTCTTTTGATCCTGAGGAAGCCTGTATAAAGGTGAAACGCGGGATCAACTAAAATAACTTCTATTACTGACCATTCACTGTTGTTTTTAAGGGAATTTTTTTTTAATTTAATATACTGAAGTGTGAACCAGCCCATCTTGCATTTGTGGAGTTAATAGGAACACGCAGGTTTGAACCAACGCGTTAAGGGATTCATAGAAACACACCGAAACAATTGAAACCAGATCACTTCAGTGAAGTGTACCTAATTTAATAATTGGTTTAGACTGATTTTATAATGATATAATACTCGATCTTAACAAGTTTTGTCTATTTTTCTATGGGTTTTTAACTACATAGTCGAGTATCCTGGCAGCTTACATCTATTGTAACTTGAGCTGTGACGTTGGAGACCCCCACATAACGGATGCGTCCAATCCAATTTGTCAGGCAAACATGGTGGCTGATAGTTCCATCTGATGTGACTGAGATATCATGAATATTAGCCTGTGTGACACAGCTCCTTATCACCTTGGTTCTCTACACAAGATCCTGATTGTTGCGAGTGTTGTAGTTCAGTTACTGCTGGAATCCCACAGAGTAAGAGTCGCAGGGAAGCCCAACATTTAATTATTTTTTTTTAATGTAGGTTAATGCAGCAGCACAGGAGACATGGGAATCATTGGGATGGATTAATTCTAAACCATCACAGGAAATAGATTCTTATTACAGTGGGTTGAATATGATGGACAGAATGAGGGGGAGACAACTGGAATTTATACACTTGAAAACTGGAGATTCTGCATCGTTGAGGGCAGTAGGTGGATGGATGTGCAGGTAGTGGATGGATGTATAGCAGTTAGCTGGAGGTTCAGTAGTGAATGGAGGTCAGTAGTAGTGTCCATTGCTGCAGTTTTGGCCACAGGTGCAAGTGCTGGATGTTTATATGGCGCAGGTGCAGAGTAGGGGTGGATGTTTAGTACTGGCCGCAGGTGCAAGTAGTGGCTGGATGTTTAGTACTGGCCGCAGGTGCAGTAGTGGCTGGATGTTTAGCTTTTTACTGGCCGCAGGTGCAGTAGTGGTGGATGTTTAGTAATGGACGCAGGTGCAGTAGGGCTGGATGTTTAGTACTGGCACAGGTGCAGGTGAAGTAGTGGTGGATGTTTAGTACTGGCCACAAGTGCAGGTGGAGTAGTGGCTGGATGTGCAGTAGTGGCCACAGGTGCAGGTGAAGTAGTGGCTGGATGTTTAGTACTGGCCACAGGTGCAGGTGAAGTAGTGGCTGGATGTTTAGTACTGGTCACAAGTGCAGGTGGAGTAGGGCTGGATGTGCAGTAGTGGCCACAGTGTAGGGTGGCTGGATGTACAGTTTTTGCCAGATGAAGTAGTGGTTCACAGTGGCAGTAGTGGCTGGAGTGTTAGTACTGGCCACAAGTGCAGGTGGAGTAGTGGCCACAAGTGCATTAGGGGCTGGATGTGCAGATTTTGACAAGATGAAGTAGTGGTCACAGGTGCGTAGTGGCTGAAAATTCAGTTCTGACCGCAGGTGGAGTAGTGGCTGGATGTGCAATTGACCACAGTACAGTTGTGGGTGGATGTGCAGTAGTGGTGGGAGGTGCTGTAGTGGCTGGAGGTACAGTTGTGGCTGGATGTGCAGTAGTGGCCGGAGGTGCTGTAGTGGTGGAGGTACAGTTGTGGCTGTTAGGAACTGTAAGAAGAGAAAAATATAAACATTTCCCATTATAGTGAAACATTAGTAAACATGTTACGAAACAACAATAGAAGGATGTGAGAACTGTTCCGTAAGCTAAATCACTATTACATTAAAGACGTCCTACTGATCTGGTCAATAGTTTATACAAACATAGAAAAGATAATCAATGCACATTCCTGGGCCCCACAATATCATATTATCTGCACACTGGCATACTTATAAACAAAGGGTGATGGGTTGCACCCAGTGATGGTGGTGCAGCTGTTTTGTGGAAGAAGATGGCTAGAAGGTTGGAGGAGATTTTAAAACTAGGTTAATAATAGTATTACATTCATACATAGTAACATAGTATTGGAGTTGTATAAGGGACATACGCCATACTAGTCCAACCTTTATACCCTACCCATAATGTCTGTCTAACAGTTACATAGTAACATAGTATTGGAGGGTGTATAAGACATACATCCATCTAGTCCAACCTTTATACCCTAACCATAATGTCTGTATAACCGTTACATAGTAACATAGTATTGGAGGTTGATAAAGACATACGTCCATCTAGTCCAACCTTTATACCCTACCCATAATGCTGTATAACAGTTACATAGTAACATAGTATTGGAAGTTGTATAAGACATAAGTCCATCTATCAACCTTTTAACCACCCAAATGTCTGTATAACAGTTACATAGTAACATAGTATTGGAGGTTGTATAAAGACATACGTCCATCTAGTCCAACCTTTATACCCTACCCATAATGTCTGTATACATGTACATAGTAACATAGTATTGGAGGTTGTATAAAGACATATGTCCATCTAGTCCAACCTTATACCCTACCCCTAATGTCTGTATAACCGTTACATAATAACATAGTATGGAGGTTGTATAAAGACATTACGTCCATCTAGTCCAACCTTTATACCCTACCCTAATGTTGTATAACAGTTACATAGTAACATAGTATTGGAGGTTGTATAACACACAGTCCATCTAGTCCAACCTTTATACTACCCCTAATGTCTGTATAACAGTTACATAGTAACATAGTATTGGAGGTTGTATAAAGACATACTACCCATTAGTCCAACCTTTAACCTACATAATGTCTGTATAACAGGACATAGTAACATAGTATTGGAGGTTGTATAAAGACATACGCCATCACGTCAACCTTTACCTACCCATAATGTCTGTATAACAGTACATAGTACAATAGTATTGGAGGTTGTATAAAGACATACGTACATCTAGTCCAACCTTTATACTCCTACCCATAATGTCTGTAACAGTTACATAGTAACATAGTATTGGAGGTTGATAAAGACATACGTCCATCTAGTCCAACCTTTATACCTACCACATAATGTCTGTAAACAGTTCAAGTAACATAGTATGGAGTTGTATAAAGTACATACGTCCATCTAGTCCAACCTTTATACCCTACCCATAATGTCTGTCAAACAGGTACATATAGTAACATAGTATTGGAGGTTGTATAAAGACATACGTCCATCTAGTCCAACTTTATACCCACCTAATGTCTGTATAACAGTTCATGTAACATAGTATTGGAGGTTGTATAAAGACATAGCGCCATCTAGTCCAACCTTTAACCCTACCATAATGTCTGTATAAACAGTTACATATGTAACATAGTATTGGAGGTTGTATAAAGACTATGTCCATCTAGTCCAACCTTATACCCTACCCTAATGTCTGTATACAGTTACATAGAACATAGTATGTGAGGGTTGTTAAACATACCGTCCATCTCAGTCCAACTATACCTACCCATTTCCATAATGTCTGTATAACAGTTACATAGTAACATAGTATTGGAGGTTGTATAAAGACATACGTCCATCTAGTCCAACCTTTATACCCTACCCATAATGTCTGTATAACAGTTACATAGTAACATAGTATTGGAGGTTGTATCCAAGACAGGGACATAAGCACAGCTAAACGTTATAGCATATGACCTCTCTCTGCTACAAACAGCCGCTACACTTTCTCTCTGGCTTTCTGGTGAACTCTGCTGTGCATGATCATCTGGTACCCGTGCCATAGGTTCGCCACCACTGGCTTAGACTTTAGATGGAAAGTGTTTTTTTTTTCTTCTTCTGGCCCCTCCCATACCCTACCTTTCTGTATTCCTCCTCCTGTCTCCTTGAGTTTCCAGCTCTACCCAAGAGATGTGAAAATCCCTTTACCAAGGAATTATTTTTTCCGGGGCCGCAGATCGCACGCCTGACGTTAGTGTGAACACAAGCGCTCGTGACTTCATCATACCATGGTGCACTTGGTCTGACTCGTGTCAGGCGCACGCTCTGAGACCGTAAAAAGTATTTGCTTGGCGAATGGATTTTCACATCTCTTGATGCTGAGCTAAAAACGTGAGGAGACAGGAGGAAGGCAGAAAGGAAAAGTAGGTAAGAGAGGGGCTAGAAGAAAATAAAACCCTTTCTATCTAAAGCCTACGCTATCTAGTAACATTGAGTTGGATTGACTGTGTACTTACCATTTGAGTTTGGTACACACCTTTCAATCTTTCCTTCTGACCGACCTTTTGGCCATGAAGAAGGTCCGTAAAGGACTGCACAATCGGCTATGGTTTTCGGACGTATCCAATCATTCATTAGCCCGATTCGGACGAATGGTCGGTCGGTTGCGTCCGAAACCCCATGAGATTATATCGGCCCAATTGACCGAGACACTGCACAGAGCTGTGCTAGGATCAGGTCCATATCATTATCCCCCCTGCACCTCAGAATTGTCCAGTGTCTATACTAGGGTTTGGAATTAAATCTCTATTAATGACCCTGTTACTAGGAGTTTCTACAGATATTTCCATATCCTTTCCAAAACAAATAAAGCCCTGGAACAAAACTGTAGCAGGAATATGCAAAACATAAAACAAAAAAAAAAGTTTGTCTTTAGTGTGTGCAGGTGAACTGTGGTCTCTAGACAAATAAGGATGAAACACAAGTCTGTGACTTCCTCTTAACCCATTCAGTGCCAGCAGATTTTTTAGGATTTTACCCCCCAATAAATTTTAAAGTTACGCACAAAAATCTTACTGCTTCTAAAAGCTCTTGTACTTCCTAGTACAACGATTCCAGATACATGTCGGTATATTACTTTTCCTGTACAGGAGAATCTACTAAAATATCCCCACAAGTGAGATATTTTTAGAAACTGCACACCTGGCATGATCTATTTCTGGAGACAAGTCATGGAGAAACACCTTCTTATTACAGAAGGCATCTTGCAGTCTCATGCTATATGAATAGCATTGCCCACAAAAAAAAACAAAAAAACAAGAAGCAATTTCTTACTCCCATGTTATGCATGTGTCCAGAACCGCTGGCTAATAACATGCAATACAGCTTAATATATAGAGCCAATCATCTGACCTGCAGACATGACATGTTTCCATCTTGTTAGATCTTGTCAGTGCAAGATATAGATTCATTGCTCTATGGTGTAGGACTTGGGTGTACAGTAGAAAAGGAAAAAGAAAGCTTAGGGAAAGAGGGGCCATAGAGCCATGAATCTGTATCTTGCACTGACGAGATCTAACAAGATCGAAACACGTTGTGTCTGCAGGTCAGATGATTGGCTCTATATATTAAGCTGTATTGCATGTTATTAGCCAGCGGTTCTGGACACATGCATAAGGGACATAAAGGAGTATTTTGCATATCTCCGCCCCTTACTCTGGGGAACATGGGAGTAAGAAATTACTTCTTGTTTCTTAGGTTTTGTGGGCAATGCTATTCATATAGCATTAGACTGCAATATGCCTTCTGTAATAAGGTGTTTCTCCATTTTTATGCTCAGTGAAGGGCTTTTTGCCCCTCCCTCCCTAAGCTTTCTAGAGACAAATTTAAGGATATGATTCCATTTACATGAGCCTTTCCCAACCCAAATGCACATCACCAGACAAAAGTGAACCTGAAAAGCCTTCTAGGTAACTATAGTTTAGGAACTTTTGAACTAAAATAGATGATATCCGCACTCTAATCCCCTCACCCCAGGACAACTTTCTTCTGCCTGCCCCCCCCCCGCCTGCAGTTCTGGAATCTTTCACCCCTGTCACCCATTCTGAAGTCTTCTTCCTCCTTATGTCCTCTTACAATGTGTACCTTTTGATCCCATGCCCTCCTTCCTACACTGCGCTAAAATCCTTTCCCCTGCTCTTGCTCACATTTTTTCCGCCCCAACCTCTGTGATTTTTCCTGCTTTTAAATGTGTGTGTCAAACCTCTTCTTAATACCGTCTCTGGACCCTACCTGTCTGTCAAACTACCTCCCTGTCTCCCTTTTACCGTTTACTTCAAAACTCTTAGAACGTCTGGTCTCTACACACATTAATAAATACCTCCATGCTAATAACTTATTGGACCCGTTACAATCAAGATTCTGACTGGGTCATTCAACTGAATCGTCCCTCTGCAAAGTCTCAAATGACCTACAAGTTGCCAAAGCCAAAGGACAGTTCTCGGTCCTCATTCTCCTTGACCTATCAGCTGCCTTTGATACTGTGGACCACTCTCTTCTTATGCAGATTCTATATTCTCTGGGCATCCGAAATCAAGCTGCGGTGTGGTTGTCTTCTTATCTCTCTAACAGATCTTTCACTGTCACTTTTGCTAATAAGACTTCCTCTCCTGTTCCGCATAGTGTGGGGGTCCCTCAGGGCTCGGTTTTAGGACCCTTCTTTTGGCTTTAAGTATCACTTATATGCTGATGATACCCAAATTTACTTGTCCACCCCCGCGCTAACCCCTGAAGTTCAATCCCAAATCTCTAAATGTCTGCTCTCTATCTCTTCCTGGATGGCGCATTGCCGCCTTAAACTCAATCTATCCAAAACGGAATTAATCATTCCCCCCCCTACACTGGGACCTAGTCCTCCCTTCTCCATCTCTATTGACAATATGGTCACTAACCCAGTTGAATCTGCACGCTGCCTTGGAGTAATGTTTGACTCCTCTCTTTCCTTCCATCATCACATTAACAATGTCACTAGGACCTGTCGTTTCTCCATCACAATATTGCCAAGATCCGCCCTTTCCTCTCTCTCTCCACTACTAAAATGCTCATCCATGCCCTTATAATCTCCCGTCTGGACTACTGTAACATTCTTCTTCTTGGACTCCCTGCCTCTCATCTCTTTCCTTTCCATTTTAAACTTGGCAGCTCAGATCATCTCACTCTCCTCCAAAAGAGAACCCCCAACCCCAATAATGCAGTCCATAGGGTGTCTTCCCATCAAACAAAGAATTATTTTCAATACCCTGCTTTTAACCTTTAAAGGGCACCTCCACCCTAAAAATAAACTTTGGGCATAAGGTAGGTGCCCCATGCCCACCCCCAACCGCTGAGATATTTCTTTAAAAAAAATGTTCAGATCGCTACTTACAGCCCTTTATCTCCCGCAGAGTCTCTGTTCCGGCTCCCTGCTCAGGAGAAGTTGCAAGCAGGGGCCAGACAGGCAGCTGCATCAGTGATTGGCTGAGAAGCAGCCTATCACAGACACGGCTGCTGTCAATGGAGACACCGAGGGAGAGAAGGGGCTGTAAGTAGCGATCTGAACATTTTTTAGAAAGAAATATTTATGCCCAAAGGGTTTCATACTAGGTGCAGTGGCTGCAGAGGATGGATCCGGATGGTGGAAGGGAGGAGGGTGTCACTGCCTATCACTGCCTTTCTGAGGTTAAGGAAGCAGCCAGGACCGGATTACTCACTGACAGCTCCTACTCTTCACTTTCCTGGACTTTAAAAAGACACTGCAGGAGAACCATAAGGAGCAGAGATGTTAGGATTATTTTACACAGTGGGGCGAGTATGGGGTTAAATGTTAGTTTTGGGGTGTGGACATGCCCTTTAAATCCATTCGCTCTACTGCACCTCGCTACTTATCTTCTCTCTTGGTCCCTTATGTTCCAGGCTGTGCCCTACGCTCTTTGAAAGGAAATCTTCTCCACAAACCCCCAACTAACACTGCTGCCTCCAACTTTAAACCATTCTCTCTTACTTCTCCCTACCTTTATAACTCTCTCCCTGTCTCGCTTCGCCTGGTGACATCCATTAATACTTTCACATCTAGATGTGTATCCTACCTTTATAACTCTCTCCCTGTCTGCTTCGCCTGTGCCTGACATCCATTAATACTTCACATCTAGACTGTTATCCTACCTTTATAACTCTCTCCCTCTCTCGCTTCGCCTGGTGACATCCATTAATACTTTCCCATCTAGACTGTTATCCTACCTTTAAACTCTCTCCCTCTCTCGCTTCGCCTGGTGACATCCATTAATACTTTCCCATCTAGATGTTATCCTACCTTTATAATCTCTCCCTCTCTCGCTTGCCTGGGTGACATCCATTAATACTTTCCATCTAGACTGTTATCCTACCTTTATAACTCTCTCCTCTCTCGCTTCGCCTGGTGACATCCATAATACTTTCCATCTAGACTGTTATCCTACCTTTATAACTCTCTCCTCTCTCCGCTTCGCCTGGTGACATCCATTAATACTTTCACATCTAGACTGTTATCCTACCTTATAACTCTCTCCTCTCTCGCTTCGCCTGGTGACATCCATTAATACTTTCACATCTAGACTGTTTATCCTACCTTTAACTCTCTCCCTCTCTCGCTTCGCCTGCGTGACATCCATTAATACTTTCCATCTAGACTGTTATCCTACCTTTATAACTCTCTCCCACTCTCGCTTCACCTGGTGACATCCATTAATATTTCCCATCTAGACTGTTATCCTACCTTTATAACTCTCTCCTCTCTTGTTTCACCTGGTGACATCCATTAACTTTTCCCATCTAGACTGTATCCTACCTTTATAACTCTCTCCCTCTCTCGCTTCGCCTGGTGACATCCATTAATACTTTCCCATCTAGACTGTGATCCTACCTTTATATCTCTCTCCCTCTCTCGCTTCGCCTGGTGACATCCATTAATACTTTCCCATCTAGACTGTTATCCTACCTTTACGACCTTTATAACTCTCTCCTCTCTCGCTTCGCCTGGTGACATCCATTAATACTTTCCCTCTAGACTGTTATCCTACCTTTATAACTCTCTCCCTCCTTCGCTCGCCTGTGACATCCATTAATACTTTCACACTCGGACTGTTATCCTACCTTTATAACTCTCCTCCTCTCTCCCCTTCGCCTGGTGACATCCATTAATACTTTCACCATCTAGACTGTTATCCTACCTTTATAACTCTCTCCCTCTCTCTCGCTTCGCCTGGTGACATCCATTAATACTTTCACATCTAGACTGTTATCCTACCTTATAACTCTCTCCCTCTCTCCGCTTCGCCTGGTGACATCCATTAATACTTCCCATCTAGACTGTTATCCTACCTTTATACTCTCTCCCTCTCTCGCTTCCCTGGTGACATCCATTAATACTTTCCCATCTAGACGTTATCCTACCTTTATACTCTCTCCCTCTCTTGTTCCCCTGTGACATCCATTAATACTTTCCCATCTAGACTGTTATCCTACCTTTATACTCTCTCCTCTCTCCTCTCGCTCCCCTGGTGACATCCATTAATACTTTCACATCTAGACTGTTATCCTACCTTTATAACTCTCTCTCCACTTGTGTAATAATACTTTCACATCTAGACGTTTCTCTACCTTTAACTCTCTCTCCCTCTCTCTGCTTCGCCTGGTGACATCCATTATACTTTATCCCATCTAGACTTTATAACTCTCGCTTCGCCTGGTGACATCCATTAATACTTTCCCATCTACACTGTTATCCTACCTTTATAACTCTCTCCCTCTCTCGCTTCGCCTGGTGACATCCATTAATACTTTCACATCTAGACTGTTATCCTACCTTTATAACTCTCTCCTTCTCTCCCTTCGCCTGGTGACATCCATTAATACTTTCACATCTAGACTGTTATCCTACCTTTAAAACTCTCTCCCTCTCTCGCTTTACCTGGTGACATCCATTAATACTTTCACATTTAGACTGTTATCCTACCTTTGGAACTCTCTCCCTCTCTCCCTTCAACTGGTGACATCCATTAATACTTTCCCATCTAGACTGTTATCCTACCTTTATAACTCTCTCCCTCTCTCGCTTCACCTGGTGACATCCATTAATGCTTTCACATCTAGACTGTTATCCTACCTTTGGAACTCTCTCCCTCTCTCCCTTCGCCTGGTGACATCCATTAATACTTTCACATCTAGACTGTTATCCTACCTTTGGAACTCTCTCCCTCTCTCGCTTCGCCTGGTGACATCCATTAATACTTTCACATCTAGACTGTTATCCTACCTTTATAACTCTCTACCTCTCTCCCTTCGCCTGGTGACATCCATTAATACTTTCCCATCTAGACTGTTATCCTACCTTTATAACTCTCTCCCTCTCTCGCTTTGCCTGGTGACATCCATTAATACTTTCCCATCTAGACTGTTATCCTACCTTTCTGAGCATCAACAAATGATTGTTAGCCATCTCAAGCACTTTGTACCCCACCCCCCTGTATATGTATGTTGTCCCCCCCACTTAGATTGTAAGCTCTTCGGGGCAGGGATCTTGTTCCTAATGTGTCAAGGCATATCATATATATTAATTTATCCCTGATATATATATATATATATATATATATATATATATATATATATGTCTTCTTAACTGATGTATGAAATTGTATTTAATTGTTATTTATCTGTCTACTTGCACTTATCCCCTTGTTTGTATACTCTGTATAGTATAATATACAGTGCTGTGTACCCCAGTGGTGCTATATAAATAAACATATACATACATACTGTATAATCTGTATTGTTATAATGTACAGCGCTGTGTACCCCAGTGGTGCTATATAAATAAACATATACATACATACTGTATAATCTGTATTGTTATAATGTACAGCACTGTGGTCCCCAAGTGGCGCTATATATAAACATATACATACATACTGTATAATCTGTATTGTTATAATGTACAGCGCTGTGTCCCCAAGTGGCGCTATAAATAAATAAACATAACTACATACTGTATAATCTGTATTGTATAATGTACAGCGCTGTGACCCAATTGGCGCTATATAAATAAACATATACATACATACTGTATAATCTGTATTGTTATATGTACAGCGCTGTGTACCCAAGTGGCGCTATATAAATAAACATATACATACATACTGTTAATCTGATTGTTATAATGTACAGCGCTGTGTCCCCAAGTGGCGCTATATAACATATACATACATATCTGTATAATCTGTATTGTTATAATGTACAGCGCTGTGTACCCAAGTGGCTTATATAAATAAACATATACATACATACTGGGGTATTCTGTATTGTTATAATGTACAGCGCTGTGTACCCCAGTGGCGCTATATAAATAAACATATACATACATACTGTATAATCTGTATTGTTATAATGTACAGCGCTGTGTACCCAAGTGGTGCTATATAAATAAACATATACATACATACTGTATACTCTGTATTGTTATAATGTACAGCGCTGTGTACCCAAGTGGCGCTATATAAATAAACATATACATACATACTGTATAATCTGTATTGTTATAATGTACAGCACTGTGTACCCCAGTGGCGCTATATAAATAAACATATACATACATACAACAGATAAGCAGGAAATGGCTAAGTTGCAAATCCTATTGTTAATTTACATGGGATCTTTCCTGTGCTGCATCCAAATCAGGATGTGGTGTATTGTGTGATTTGCATTTGGCAGCTTTCTACTAGTCAGTGGGTATTTCCAATTCTTTTTACTTTATAAACAGGGAACTTATTTATACACCCGGTGCTTACAAAGTGCAATATTTATTATGTGGTGCAGGTCCCGACATGACAGGTGTATTCCTGAGTACTGCTCCGGACCTTACACCCTTTACTCACTTACCCTCCCCATATGCCTGAGTACTGCTCCGGACCTTACACCCTTCCCTCGCTTACCCTCCCCATATGCCTGAGTACTACTCCGGACCTTACACCCTTTCCTCGCTTACCCTCCCCATATGCCTGAGTACTACTCCGGACCTTGCACCCTTTCCTCGCTTACCCTCCCCATATGCCTGAGTACTGCTCCGGACCTTACACCCTTTCCTCGCTTACCCTCCCCATATGCCTGAGTACTGCTCCGGACCTTGCACCCTTTCCTCGCTTACCCTCCCCATATGCCTGAGTACTGCTCCGGGGCACCAAGCCCAAGGGTTAGATGGGCAAATTCTCCATGGGGGGGGGTGACGAAATGGACCCGCCATCCTCCCCAACGCTACCTCGGGGGGGGGTGACGAAATGGACCCGCCATCCTCCCCAACGCTACCTCCTTGCACAATTTCTCCTTAACTTCTTTTTAAATTGCTGCACCTAAAACCGCCTACCCATTGTTCCCCCGGGAATTCTAAAACCCTCTTTAAAACCTTTCTCAAGGAAGAGGGACGCTCTCCAATCGGGATGTTTATTTAGCCAAAGGAGCATCCCTGAGGGTCTCACCGGGCTCCTCCCGTTTTGAATTGGGGTCAAAACGATAGGGGCCACTCCCCCCTTTTTGCTGTCTAAAGCATCTGAGTGCCGAGTGATTCCCTCCCCCGCACACTGAGCAATCATGTCTGAACCGGCACAATGCTCCCCAACGGCACTGGCCTTCGTTAAACGCCCAGCATAATCCCTATTTTGTTGTGGCTGTGCCCAACGAGCTAGATCCTGACCCTCCGCCAGGCGAGTATGGAAAGGGCTGACCCTGAGTGGCTGTCATGGTTTTCATCCACAGCCCTATATCTCTGTGATCCCATCCAGTGAGCGACGAACCGCCATTCGCTGTCGGAACTGCTCTTCGTAATGCAGCCACCCAATGCCCCCAAAGACCCTATAGGCTTCACTTATGCTTTCTTGGTAGCAAAACAGATTTGAACATGCTTCGGGGTGGCGCTCACCAATGACACTGGCCATAATTGAAAACGCCTGAAGCCAATTATTAAATGTCCTTGGGATTAGCCTAAACCTGCGCCGCTCCTCATCTTCCTTTCTATGTTCTTTACCCCTTTCCCACTTGTCGATATAGGAACGCTCAAGCGGCAAAAGGGTAAAAAAAAAAAAGTATTCGTTGTTCCAAATCTCGTCCCTAACGTCTTGCTTTAGATGGGCACCCAAAGGGCCCTCAAAACATACATAAGTGCAACCAAAGCAGAGTCCAAGATCAATGAGATCGGACGGTCCGCCCCACTTATACTCCCCCTTGCATTAGAAGGTACACTGCTTCCTTGTGTTATAGGGTTGTCACTACTCTCCCGCCTACCCACTAGAATGGCTTGCGATTGCGTTGATAAGCCCCCTTGTATTGATTCAGTTATCCCACTTCCTATTGGGCTATGTCCCCAAGCTTGTGTGGGGCCCCCCACTCCTAAACACCTCTCCCACTGTCCCATGAATTCCTTAAGCCTCAACATGAAAGAATTAAGAGGGATCCCATGACCTATTCCCACCCCCAAACTGAGCAGACCACCCCCTTTCCGTGTAAGTCTCACCTGACGATGATTGCACCAGCTGCGGGACCAACATCACCCATTGTTATTGATGATTTGTGGGTTGCGGATTGAGGATTGTCCTGCATTTGCAGTGGCACTAGCACTCACCGCTGAGTTCCCTGATGGCAAAGGGGAATGGGTGGAGGCCAGACCTTGGAGGACTCCGGTACTTGTGCTTAGTGCATGAGGGATGCATGGTGGGATCTGAGACGGGGAGTGTATTCTGGAATAACACCTGTGGGTTTTGTTTTGGGGGTTTTCCTAATTTATTCTGGAATAACACCTGTGGGTTTTGTTTTGGGGGTTTTCCTAATTTATTCTGGAATAACACCTGTGGGTTTTGTTTTGGAGGTTTTCCTAATTTATTCTGGAATAACACCTGTGGGGTTTTGTTTTGGGGGTTTCCTAATTTATTCTGGAATAACACCTGTGGGTTTTGTTTTGGGGGTTTTCCTAATTTATTCTGGAATAACACCTGTGGGTTTTGTTTTGGAGGTTTTCCTAATTTATTCTGGAATAACACCTGTGGGTTTTGTTTTGGGGGTTTTCCTAATTTATTCTGGAATAACACCTGTGGGTTTTGTTTTGGGGGTTTTCCTAATTTATTCTGGAATACACCTGTGGTTTTTGTTTTGGGGTTTTCCTAATTTATTCTGGAATAACACTGTGTGTTTTGTTTGGGGGTTTTCCTAATTTATTCTGGAATAACACCTGTGGTTTTGTTTTGGGGTTTCCTAATTTATTCTGGAATAACACCTGTGGGTTTTGTTTTGGGGGTTTTCCTAATTTATTCTGGAATAACACCTGTGGGTTTTGTTTTGGGGGTTTTCCTAATTTATTCTGGAATAACACCTGTGGTGTTTGTTTTGGGGGTTTTCCTAATTTATTCTGGAATAACACCTGTGGGTTTTGTTTTGGGGTTTTCTAATTTATTCTGGAATAACAACTGTGGGTTTTGTTTTGGGGGTTTTCCTAATTTATTCTGGAATAACACCTGTGGGTTTTGTTTTGGGGGTTTCCTAATTATTCTGGAATAACACCTGTGGGTTTTGTTTTGGGGGTTTCCTAATTTATTCTGGAATAACACCTGTGGGTTTTGTTTTGGGGGTTTTCCTAATTTATTCTGGAATAACACTTGGGTTTTGTTTTGGGGTTTCCTAATTTATTCGGAATAACACCTGTGGGTTTTGTTTTGGGGGTTTCCTAATTTATTCTGGAATAACACCTGTGGGTTTTGTTTTGGGGGTTTTCCTAATTTATTCTGGAATAACAACTGTGGGTTTTGTTTTGGGGGTTTCCTAATTTATTCTGGAATAACAACTGTGGGTTTTGTTTGGGGGTTTTTCCTAATTTATCTGGATAACACCAGTGGGTATTGTTTGGGGGTTACTATATTATTTTGGAATAACACCAGTGGGTATTTTTAGGGGTGTTAAGTATTCCGGAATAACATCAGTGGGAATTGTTTTGGGGTTACTATATTTATTCTGGAATAACACCAGTGGATATTGTTTTGGGGGTTACTATATTTATTCTGGAATAACACCAGTGGGTATTGTTTTGGGGGTTACTATATTTATTCTGGAATAACACCAGTGGATATTGTTTTGGGGGTTACTATATTTATTCTGGAATAACACCAGTGGGTATTGTTTTGGGGGGGGGGTGGGTGTCTCTTATTTATTCTAGGATAAAGCCAGTGGACCAAATGTCCGATTGTGATAGTAATTGTACGATCACCTATACAATACCATTGCTGTAGTCACTACCGTGTGGTATTGTATTGCCGCGGTTTGTGTTTTCCCGACAATACGTCTGGGTTAATAAATATGACCCTTGTTTTGAAATCCAAACTTAATAGAAAATAGACAAATTAAAGGGCCTGTCCACCCCTAATTCTAAAGCCCTGTATGGAGTAGGACACCCCCGACAAGCTGGGTTTCGTTTTACTTACTTGTGCCAAAGATGCTCCCCGGCTGTGTAAAGCTGCTTACAATCCCACGGTCCTGCGCCGCGGCTCCCCGATACTTCCGGTAGGGCAGCAGTCAGGCCAATGCTGACTGCCATTCCCGAGCGAGTCTCTGCTGCTGCTGCATGCGCCCTTTACGTGCCCAAGCGTGGACTTACTGGTGCAGGACCATGGGATGTAAGCAGCTTTACACAGCCGGGGAGCATCTTTGGCACAAGTAAGTAAAACGAAACCCAGCTTGTCGGGGGTGTCCTACTCCATACAGGGCTTTAGAATTAGGGGTGGACAGGCCCTTTAATGATAGAAAAATCTAATAACCCACCAGGAAAACATTAACAATTCAGTGTTTGTTTAACTGGAAAACTGCAACAATGTATTAATTGTCCACTCACCTCAGTTATTATATAATATCTTATTATAAAACATTCCATATAATAGATTACAAGAATATGATATAATCCAAATATCTATTACATGTAAATACTATTAATTCATATTAAACTTACCTCTCCCAGCGAGAGTTATCACCAGCAGTGCAATGTGCAGAGTTTCCATTTTCAGTGTGTCCAGGCACAGTGTGTGCAGTGATGAGTAAGTGCAATGTTCAGTGTGTGCAGTGATCGGTAAGTGCAATGTTCAGTGTGTGCAGTGATCGGTAAGTACAATATTCAGTGTGTGCAGTGATCAGTAAGTACAATGTTCAGTGTGTGCAGTGATCGGTAAGTACAATATTCAGTGTGTGCAGTGATCGGTAAGTACAATATTCAGTGTGTGCAGTGATCGGTAAGTACAATATTCAGTGTGTGCAGTGATCGGTAAGTACAATGTTCAGTGTGTGCAGTGATCGGTAAGTACAATATTCAGTGTGTGCAGTGATCAGTAAGTACAATGTTCAGTGTGTGCAGTGATCAGCATAGTACAATGTTCAGTGTGTGCAGTGATCAGCAAGTACAATGTTCAGTGTGTGCAGTGATCGGTAAGTACAATGTTCGGTGTGCAGTGATCAGTAAGTACAATGTTCAGTGTGTGCAGTGATCAGCAAGTTCAATGTTCATTATGTGCAGTGATTGGTAAGTGCAACATTTCATGTTCAAAAGTTACCACCTCCTAAATTAATAATGATCAGTCTCGAAGGTGTGTCATAGGCTCAACGCCCCATTCAAATTTCCAGGTGTTTTTTTTTTTTTACTGCCACCAGCACAGATTTCCACTCTGCGCAGCAGTAAATAGTAAATACAATATTCAGTGTGTGCAGTGATCAGTAAGTACAATATTCAGTGTGTGCAGTGATCAGTAAGTACAATATTCATTGTGTGCAGTGATCGGTACGTACAACGTTCAGTGTGTGCAGTGATCAGTAAGTAGAATGTTCAGTGTGTGCAGTAATCAGTAAGTACAATGTTCAGTGTGTGCAGTAATCAGTAAGTGCAATGTTCAGTGTGTGCAGTAATCAGTAAGTGCAATGTTCAGTGTGTGCAGTGATCAGTAAGTACAATGTTCAGTGTGTGCAGTGATCAGTAATTACAACGTTCAGTGTGTGCAGTGATCAGTAAGTACAATATTCAGTGTGTGCAGTGATCAGTACGTAAAACGTTCAGTGTGTGCAGTGATCAGTAAGTACAATACTCAGTGTGTGCAATGATCAGTAAGTACAATATTCAGTGTGTGCAATGATCAGTAAGTACAATATTCAGTGTGTGCAATGATCAGTAAGTACAATATTCAGTGTGTGCAGTGATCAGTAAGTACAATATTCAGTGTGTGCAGTGATCAGTAAGTACAGTGTTTAGTGTGTGCAGTGATCAGTAAGTACAATGTTCAGTGTGTGCAGTGATCAGTAAGTACAATGTTCAGTGTGTGCAGTGATCAGTAAGTACAAAGTTCAGTGTGTGCAGTTATCAGTAAGTACAACATTCAGTGTGTGCAGTGATCCGTAACTATATGTTCGTGTGTACAGTGATCGGTTAGTACAATGTTCAGTGTGTGCAGTGAACGGTAAGTATAATATTCAGTGTGTGCAGTGATCATTAGTATAATGTTCAGTGTGTGCAGTTATCAGTAGTACAACATTCAGTGTGTGCAGTGATCCGTAACTATAATGTTCAGTGTGTACAGTGATCGGGTTAGTACAATGTTCAGTGTGGTGCAGTGAACGGTAAGTATAATATTCAGTGTGTGCAGTGATCAGTAAGTATAATGTTCAGTGTGTGCAAGGATCAGTAAGTATAATATTCAGTGTGTGCAGTGATCGGTAAGTATAATATTCAGTGTGTGCAGTGAACGGTAAGTATAATATTCAGTGTGTGCAGGAATCAGTAAGGAGTAAGGATTAATGTTCAGTGTGTGCCAAGGACAGTTAAGTTATAATATTTCCGTGTGTGCAGTGAACGGTAAGTATAATATTCAGTGTGTGCAGTGATCGCTTAATAGAATGTTCAGTGTGTACAGTGATCGGTAAGTACAATGTTAAAAAAAGAGAATATGATTATGAAGGTGCTAAAAGTTTTATCAAGGCCATTGTTTCTTATTTTTGCTGATTCCCTCATGTCCGGTGATGTGCCTCTGGATTGGAAAAAGGCTGATGTTATTCCAATATTCAAAAAGGGTAGTCGTTCACAGCCGGGTAATTACAGGCCTGTAAGTTTAACTTCAGTGGTGGGGAAGATCCTGGAAAGTTTAATAAGGGAACATGTTCTAGAGTATGTTTCAAGGACTGACATTATAAGTAGTAACCAGCATGGATTTAGGAGGAATAGATCTTGTCAAACTAACTTGCTTGGCTTTTATGAGGAAGTAAGTAGAAATTTAGACTCTGGCATAGCAGTAGATGTAGTTTACTGTAGTTTTGCAAAGGCTTTTGATACAGTCCCCCATAGGTGACTAATGAATAAGCCAAGGTCTGTTGGTTTGGGGAGTCACATTTGTACATGGATAGAAAATTGGTTAATGAATAGGATGCAGAGAGTAGTTGTTAATGGGGCTTCATCATTATGGACTAAAGTGCTAAGTGGGGGCCACAGGGTTCTGTGTTGGGGGCCGCTTCTATTTAATCTATTAATGATTTGGAAGTGGGTATTGTCAGCAAGGTTTCTGTGTTTGCCGACGACACAAAACTTTGTCGACCATTAAAAACTTCAGAGGATGTGCAATCAATGCAGGGGGATCTAGATAGATTATCACATTTGGCTGCTAAGTGGCAGATGAGATTCAATGTTGATAAATGTAAGGTGATGCATTTTGGACTTAAAAATCCTTGTGCTGCTTATACTATAAATGGCTCTGTGTTAAGTGAATCCCTGTTGGAAAGGGATCATTACGCGCATGCGCGCTATGGCTGTACAGGAGATTGAAGTGATCGGAGATTCCAGCTTGGCCGTGGTGGGTCGCATAAAAGGTAAGTTAGCTCCCATCTTTGTTCTCGGGCCCTGCAATACTGATTGAAGATCAGGAGGTAAGGCACTGCTCCTTAACCTCCCGATTTTCAATCAGTATATTAAAGTAATAGTTCAATTCAAGTGTGAACTATTCCTTTAAAGGTATCAAGCAGTGCCAGGCGGCAACAGCCAGAGCCAGCATGGTATTGTCTTGTATAAAGAGAGGTATGGATTCAAGGGAGGAAAATGTAATTCTCCCTCTTTACAAAGCATTGGTAAGGCCTCATTTGGAATATGCAGTGCAATTTTGGAATCCTGTGGGGGGAGCCTGAATGTAAAGACAGATTAGATAAGTTACAGTTATGGAGGGGACATGGTCAGATGACGAGCTAAAGGTAAGCACCTTACAAAAACTCCTGCACCAGCTTCCAAATACACCCCATTTGAGAGGCATTGAGCAAAAAAAAAAAAAGACGGGCCAGCCAACATTTAAAAAAAAAAAAGCCTGGAAACGAGACCTCACGGTACCACTCAGGCTGATTTTGAATCCTTTTTAGGCCTGACGCAACCACCTGCTGTGAATCCTGCTGTATATACACCAGGCAGACCAACAAGTGGATCTCCCTTATCCCCGCACTCTATCAGGATGCACAACAGACTGGTGCTCACTGGCACCGCTACTAGACGCATCTCAAGACTGGATGGCACAGCAAGCTCCCACTAAACCCTGACTGGAACTGCAAAAACGCTCATCCCCAGCCTCACCTCTTCCACCCTCCCCGCAATCCCCAGCCTACTCCTCTATTACCTACAGCCCAATGGTGGGACCCTACTCCACAACCTTTGCTATAACTGTTACATAACTGTGGTAGCGATAGAGATCTCATATCGCCCTAGACTAACACTTCAACACTCCCAGGGTTTCAGAGGCGGGGTGGCAGATGGTAGGAGGGCCCGCCACAAGCCAATAACCTCTGCCACAGGCCCCTGCAGGGCTTACATAGCCTTATCAGTCAGCATGGACTTTGATACCGGCCGAGTCAGGTCTAAAACACACATTCTATTCTTACCCACACCAGACACACATCAGACTCCACTACATATTTTTCCATGGGTAAATATAAAAAGTAACTGCTGCTTTATCAAGGGATTAATAATAAAGATAGAATAGTAATATAATAATGATTTGATAGATTATATGTAGCGCCTCGTATTCATAAGCAATGAAAGGATACAAAGTTAAAATGGTACAAGATGGTGAAGTCAATAGTACAAAGGTAAAAATACATCGATTGGGACCAATTCATCACCCAGTGGATGTTACTATGTCTTCAGTCTATTCCTGCAGATTAAAGTGAACAGTGCTCTGTTTCGAGGGTAAATGGGGATTGCCGTGAAAGTCCGTACTTCTATTAAGGACAGATAATCAAAAACCTACCAAATGGAACAACACCCAGAAGAGTTCTCCAACTCTTACTAACCCCTTTCTGACAGAATAAGTCCACCATATGGTCAACCTATTTAATGACCTAATGCAAGGTAGACAGGTTCCGTGTCCTTCTCCATGTTACATCTAGTTGTTATCTGTAAACCAAATAAAGATCCCTATTCATGTTCCAGTTACCGACCCAATTAAATTTATATATAAGGTTGGCATCCTTGTTACCCAACATGATCCACAAAGACCAGGTAGGATTCATATAACATAGACAAGCAGGAGAAACACAAGGAGGGTCCTAGACATAATAGAAATCCTGGATGCCGAAAAGGCTTTCAATAGGCTGAGACGGCCTTTTATATTTGCTACATTATGCTACCTCAGCAAGTGGGAGCGGATTTCTGCAAACCCTCTTATCCCTACCACATGATATTCTATGACGGAACCTTCATTAATTAAGGAACACTCAGCGTAAATGTACGACCGCGGCCGGAACGCGCAGTATTGCTAAATTGTGATACCGCACGTGTATAAATATGGCCCCAAAAGAAGACCCACACGTTGTCTTGGTTTGGCAGAATCTCTTCTATTAAAATGCCCATTCAACCTAAATGGTTGTATTTTTTAAGACTCTGCCAGTTTAAATACCACAGAGATTTTTACCCCTGAGTAAATGGCTACCTCGGATCCACTTTGGTTCTCTCTAGACTGTCCAGATCAGAGGCATGCTTTGGGTCTCTCTAGACTGTCCAGATCAGAGGCATGCTTTGGTTCACTCTAGACTGTCCAGATCAGAGGCACGCTTTGGGTCTCTCTAGACTGCTCCTCTAGCCAGTGAAGTCACCTGTTTATAAGCTATTATGGGCACGCTTGTGAAGGTTCTCATTCATCCAGGTCATGGTATATCTGTTGTATTCAATTAGATCAACTGGACTTGAAATGTAGTTCTTGAAGACGTTTCGCTAGTCATCCGACTGCTTTCTCAATTCAGATGACTTGTACAAGAATCTGTGGCAATTATGTACCCTGGAAAATCCCAATTAGCATGTCACAGCCAGGTGTTAAGGGCGTGATTAGATAGTGGCTAAGAGGTGTTATAGGAACGCCCAGAGTAAGGTGTCAAAACAGCATTGTACATGGCAGACAGATGGTGTCGAACCCCCCACCTCTATTAGGCTTGGTTTCTTTATTTTCACATAAATGGCCTCCTTAACACCTCTCTTGAACCAGTCACGTTCCTTCGCCAATATGTTTAACATTACAATCTCAAAGGTATGTCCTTTATACTTAAGATGCAGGTACACGGCTGAGTCCTGACCCGAGGAATTGGCTCTTCTGTGCTGGGCCATACGTTGATGCAGTTGTTGTTTGGTCTCTCCCACATACATCAGAGCATTCTTCACTGCACTGCACTTCATATGTGTCGCTTTTCTGTGTTTCGGTATTGGGTCTTTCGGATGTACCAATGGCTGCCTCAGTGTGTTGTTCGGTTTAAAGCAGACAGGGATACGGTGTTTTTTGAAAATTCTTCTTAATTTCTCGGAGACCCCTGCTACATATGGATGACCATGTTCTTCCTCATGTCTTGCTTTTTCCCCTTCACTGTTGGTATTCGTGTTCTTTTCTTTCCTTCTACTTCTTTTGACAAAGGCCCAGTCTGGATATCCACAAGTTTTAAGGGCTCCTCTGAGATGTTTCATTTCTTTGGCCTTCGCCTCTGTGACACCATCTGTCTGCCATGTACAATGCTGTTTGACACCTTACTCTGGGCGTTCCTATAACACCTCTTAGCCACTATCTAATCAAGCCCTTAACACCTGGCTGTGATATGCTAATTGGGATTTTCCAGGGTACATAATTGCCACAGATTCTTGTACAAGTCATTCTGAATTGAGAAAGCCAGTCGGATGACTAGCGAAACGTCTTCAAGAACTAAACTTCAAGTCCGGTTGATCTAATTGAATACAACAGATGTCTCGCTAAACTGTCCAGATCAGAGTGCACGCTTTGGGTCTCTCTAGACTGTCCAGATCAGAGGTACGCTTTGGGTCTCTCTAGACTGTCCTGATCAGAGGTACGCTTTGGGTCTCTCTAAACTGTCCAGATCAGAGGCATGCTTTGGTTCACTCTAGACTGTCCAGATCAGAGGCATGCTTTGGTTCACTTTAGACTGTCCAGATCAGAGGCACGCTTTGGGTCTCTCTAGACTGTCCAGATCAGAGGCACGCTTTGGGTCTCTCTAGACTGTCCAGATCAGAGGCATGCTTTGGTTCATCTCTAGACTGTCCAGATCAGAGGCATGCTTTGGTTCACTTTAGACTGTCCAGATCAGAGGCACGCTTTGGGTCTCTCTAGACTGTCCAGATCAGAGGCACGCTTTGGGTCTCTCTAGACTGTCCTGATCAGAGGTACGCTTTGGGCCTCTCTAGACTGTCCAGATCGGAGGCATGCTTTGGTTCACTCTAGACTGTCCAGATCAGAGGCACGCTTTGGGTCTCTCTAGACTGTCCAGATCAGAGGCACGCTTTGGTTCACTTTAGACTGTCCAGAATCAGAGGCATGCTTTGTTCACTTTAGACTGTCCAGATCAGAGGCATTCTTTGGGTCTCTCTAGGTGTCCAGATCAGAGGCATGCTTTGGTCTCTCTAGACTGTCCAGTCATGCATGTCCTTAAGTGCCGACGAGGCATGCTTTGGTTCACTTAGACTGTCCAGATCAGAGGCAGCTTTGGTTCACTTTAGACTGTCCAGATCAGAGGCACGCTTTGGGTCTCTCTAGACTGTCCAGATCAGAGGCACGCTTTGGGTCTCTCTAGACTGTCCTGATCAGAGGTCGCTTTGGGCCTCTCTAGACTGTCCAGATCGGAGGCTGCTTTGGTTCACTCTAGACTGTCCAGATCAGAGGCACGCTTTGGGTCTCTCTAGACTGTCCAGATCAGAGGCACGCTTTGGTTCACTTTAGACTGTCCAGATCAGAGGCATGCTTTGGTTCACTTTAGACTGTCCAGATCAGAGGCATGCTTTGGGTCTCTCTAGAGTGTCCAGATCAGAGGCATGCTTTGGGTCTCTCTAGACTGTCCAGATCAGAGGCACGCTTTGGTTCACTTTAGACTGTCCAGATCAGAGGCACGCTTTGGTTCACTTTAGACTGTCCAGATCAGAGGCATGCTTTGGTTCACTTTAGACTGTCCAGATCAGAGGCATGCTTTGGTTCACTTTAGACTGTCCAGATCAGGCATGCTTGGGTCTCTCTAGACTGTCCAGATCAGAGGCATGCTTTGGTCACTTTAGACTGTCCAATCAGAGGCACGCTTTGGGTCTCTCTGAGGTGTCCAGATCAGAGGCACGCTTTGGTTCACTTTAGACTGTCCAGATCAGAGGCTGCTTTGGTTCACTTTAGACTGTCCAATAGAGGCATGCTTTGGGTCTCTCTAGAGTGTCAGATCAGAGGCATGCTTTGGTTCACTTTAGACTGTCCAGATCAGAGGCACGCTTTGGGTCTCTCTAGAGTGTCCAGATCAGAGGCACGCTTTGGTTCACTTTAGACTGTCCAGATCAGAGGCATGCTTTGGTTCACTTTAGACTGCCAGATCAGAGGCATGCTTTGGGTCTCTCTAGAGTGTCCAGATCAGAGGCATGCTTTGGTTCACTTTAGACTGTCCAGATCAGAGGCATGCTTTGGGTCTCTCTAGAGTGTCCAGATCAGAGGCATGCTTTGGTTCACTTTAGACTGTCCAGATCAGAGGCACGCTTTGGGTCCCTCGAGGTGTCCAGATCAGAGGCATGCTTTGGTTCACTTTAGACTGTCCAGATCAGAGGCACGCTTTGGGTCTCTCTAGAGTGTCCAGATCAGAGGTACGCTTTGGGTCTCTCTAGAGTGTCCAGATCAGAGGCACGCTTTGCACACATCTGACAGTTGCAATTTGCTGCCTTATTGCCTTCCACTAAAAGCATATTTAAGCTCCTACAAAAGGGGATCCATTGTCCAGAATAGCGGAGGTTCAGAATGCGGAATACTTTACTGCTTTTTTAATAATTAACTGGAAAATTTTTCACAGACACGGGCTTTATGGGATATGTATATGTCTCCCCCCCGACATAAGCTGCAAGATAAGTCAAAGTTTTGTTTTACAAAAAGGAGGGTGATCAGGGCACTGAAGTGCAATAATCTACACAGTGTGTACAAGTGATAGTCTGAAGAATATAGTAGAAGCAATAGAGAGCAAAAAGACAGACTGCAAAACTCTGTACTTGTAAAGTAGAACAAACCGTCCTTTATTGTAATCATTTGTTTGGGACACAAGGTAAAGTCAAACATATAATAACAAAGTGGTGTAGACATAATTCAACTGATATACCATTAATGCAAAGAGAGTAATACTTATACCAGTCTGGTGAGAAGGGATACAAGCAGGGGGGGGGGCCTAACGAGGAACGCGTTTCGCTCCGATCCAGAGTATCCGAGCTTCCTCAGCATCTTCCTCAGTTTGATGTTTAGACATTATATGAGGGGTCTTCGTTACGGGACAGAGCCAAAATAATAAATAAAAAGTCCATATTTGGCTTTTAGACAATTTGTTTCCCTTCCACACACAATTAATATTGTATAGACTCCTCACCTGGGTTTGATAATACCTCTCACTGCCCCACAAGGTTACGAAATGCTATGATTATTAAATGTTCACAGGTTCTATTGTAAAATATGCATAGTGATACTGAACCCTAAATCTATTTCATTTGTGATGGTTTAAATAATCTTCTCAGGATATTCTGGTTGGTTTTTAAAATTTATTATGGAAAGTACAAAGACAATGAAAATATACAAAAAAAGTTACGGTTCAATTCTGCACACTAGAACAGAGGCGTGGGGATATGATTACTGTGTATAAATACATTAACGGGCCATACAATAAACTATCTGGGGCATTGTTCACCAACAGAACATGTCAGAGGACACGAGACATCCCTTAAGACTTGAAGAAAAGTTTAGCGTCAAGTTGGAAAGGGTTTTTTCACTGTGAGAACGGTAAAGCTATGGAACTGTCTTCCAGTGGACTTTGTTATGGCAGGTTCATTGGTCAGTTTTAATAAAAAGCTGGATGTGTTTTCTACAAACAAGGAATGTTACAAGTTACTGGGATTGATACATAAAGTAGAGTTGGAAAGGGTTTGTCACTGTGAGAACGGTAAAAGCTATGAACTGTCTTCCAGTGGACTTTGTTATGGCAGGTTCATTGGTCAGTTTAATAAAAAGCTGGATGAGTTTCTACAAACAAGGAATGTTACAAGTTACTGGGATTGATACATAAATAGAGTTGGGAAAGGGTTTGTCACTGTGAGAACGGTAAAGCTATGGAACTGTCTTCCAGTGGATGTTGTTATGGCAGGTTCATTGTCAGTTTAATAAAAAGCTGGATGAGTTTCTACAAACAAGGAATGTTACAAGTTACTGGTATTGTTACATAAAGTAGAAGTTGGGAAAGGGTTTGTCACTGTGAGAATGGTAAAGCTATGGAACTGTCTTCCAGTGGACGTTGTTATGGCAGGTTCATTGGTCAGTTTAAAAAAAAGCTGGATGAGTTTCTACAAACAAGGAATGTTACAAGTTACTGGTATTGTTCATAAAGTAGAGTTGGGAAAGGGTTTGTCACTGTGAGAACGGTAAAGCTATGGAACTGTCTCCAGTGGACGTTGTTATTGCAGGTTCATTGGTCAGTTAATAAAAAGCTGGATGAGTTTCTACAAACAGGAATGTTACAAGTTACTGGTATTGATACATAAAGTAGAGTGGGAAAGGGTTTGTCACTGTGAGAACGGTAAAGCTATGGAACTGTCTTCCAGTGGACGTTGTTATGGCGAGGTTCATTGGTCAGTTTAATAAAACCTGATGTGTTTCTACAAACAAGGAATGTTACAAGTTACTGGATTGATACATAAAGTAGAGTTGGGAAAGGGTTTTCACTGTGAGAACGGTAAAGCTGGAACTGTCTTCCAGTGGACGTTGTTATGGCAGGTTCATTGTCGTTTCAAAAAAAAGCTGGATGAGTTTCTGCAAACAGGAATGTTACAAGTTCTGGTATTGATACATAAAGTAGAGTTGGGAAAGGGTTTGTCACTGTGAGAACGGTAAAGCTATGGAACTGTCTTCCAGTGGACGTTGTTATGGCAGGTTCATGGTCAGTTTAATAAAAAGCTGGATGAGTTTCTACAAAAGGAATGTTACAAGTTACTGGTATTGATACATAAAGTAGAGTTGGGAAAGGGTTTGTCACTGTGAAACGGTAAAGCTATGGAACTGTCTTCCAGTGGACGTTGTTATGGCAGGTTCATGGTCAGTTTAATAAAGCTGGATGAGTTTCTACAAACAAGAATGTTACAAGTTACTGGTATTGATACATAAAGTAGAGTTGGGAAAGGGTTTGTCACTGTGAGAACGGTAAAGCTATGGAACTGTCTTCCAGTGGACGTTGTTGGGCAGGTTCATTGGTCAGTTTAATAAAAAGCTGGATGAGTTTCTACAAACAAGGAATGTTACAAGTTACTGTATTGATACATAAAGTAGAGTTGGGAAAGGGTTTGTCACTGTGAGAACGTTAAAGCTATGGAACTGTCTTCCAGTGGACGTTGTTATGGCAGGTTCATTGGTCAGTTTAATAAAAAGCTGGATGAGTTTCTACAAACAAGGAATGTTCAAGTTACTGGTATTGATACATAAAGTAGAGTTGGGAAAGGGTTGTCACGGTGAGAACGGTAAAGCTATGGAACTGTCTTCCTGGACGTTGTTATGGCAGGTTCATTGGTCAGTTTAATAAAAAGCTGGATGAGTTTCTACAAACAAGGAATGTTACAAGTTACTGGGATTGATACATAAAGTAGAGTTGGGAAAGGGTTGTCACTGTGAGAACGGTAGCTATGGAACTGTCTTCCGTGGACGTTGTTATGGCAGGTTCATTGGTCAGTTTAATAAAAAGCTGGATGAGTTTCTACAAACAAGGAATGTTACAAGTTACTGGGATTGATACATAAAGTAGAGTTGGGAAAGGGGTTTTCACTGTGAGAACGGTAAAGCTATGGAACTGTCTTCCAGTGGACGTTGTTATGGCAGGTTCATTGGTCAGTTTATAAAAAGCTGGATGAGTTTCTACAAACAAGGAATGTTACAAGTTCTGGTATTGATACATAAAGTAGAGTTGGGAAAGGGTTTGTCACTGTGAGAACGGTAAAGCTATGGAACTGTCTTCCAGTGGACGTTGTTATCAGGTTCATTGGTCAGTTTAATAAAAGCTGGATGAGTTTCTACAAACAAGGAATGTTACAAGTTACTGGGATTGATACATAAAGTAGAGTTGGAAAGAGTTTGTCACTGTGAGAACGGTTAAAGCTATGGAACGGCCTTCCAGTGGACGTTGTTATGGCAGGTTCATTGGTCAGTTTAATAAAAGCTGGATGGGTTTCTACAAACAAGGAATGTTACAAGTTACTGGGATTGTACATAAAGTAGAGTTGGAAAGAGTTTGTCACTGTGAGAACGGTAAAGCTATGGAACTGTCTTCCAGTGGACGTTGTTATGGCAGGTTCATTGGTCAGTTTAATAAAAAGCTGGATGAGTTTCTACAAACAAGGAATGTTACAAGTTACTGGTATTGATACATAAAGTAGAGTTGGAAAGGGTTTGTCACTGTGAGAACGGTAACTATGGAACTGTCTTCCAGTGGACGTTGTTATGGCAGGTTCATTGGCAGTTTAATAATAGCTGGATGAGTTTCTACAAACAAGGAATTTACAAGTTACTGGGATTGATACATAAAGTAGAGTTGGGAAAGGGTTTGTCACTGTGAGAACGGTAAAGCTATGGAACTGTCCAGTGGACGTTGTTATGGCAGGTTCATTGTCAGTTTAATAAAGAGCTGGATGAGTTTCTACAAACAAGGAATGTTACAAGTTACTGGGATTGATACATAAAGTAGAGTTGGGAAAGGGTTTGTCACTGTGAGAACGGTAAGCTATGGAACTGTCTTCCTGTGGACGTTGTTATGGCAGGTTCATTGGTCAGTTTAATAAAGCGGATGAGTTTCTACAACAAGGAATGTTACAAGTTACTGGTATTGATACATAAAGTAGAGTTGGGAAAGGGTTTGTCACTGTGAGAACGGTAAAGCTATGGAACTGTCTTCCATGGACGTTGAGGGCAGGTTCATTGGTCAGTTTAATAAAAAGCTGGATGAGTTTCTACAAACAAGGAAGTTACAAGTTACTGGTATTGATACATAAAGTAGAGTTGGGAAAGGGTTTGTCACTGTGAGAACGGTAAAGCTATGGAACTGTCTTCCAGTGGACGTTTGTATGGCAGGTTCATTGTCAGTTTAATAAAAAGCTGGATGAGTTTCTACAAACAAGGAATGTTACAAGTTACTGGGATTGATACATAAAGTAGAGTTGGGAAAGGGTTTGTCACTGTGAGAACGGTAAAGCTATGGAACTGTCTTCCAGTGGACGTTGTTATGGCAGGTTCATTGGTCAGTTTAATAAAAAGCTGGATGAGTTTTCTACAACAAGGAATGTTACAAGTTACTGGGATTGATACATAAAGTAGAGTTGGGAAAGGGTTTGTCACTGTGAGAACGGTAAAGCTATGGAACTGTCTTCCAGTGGATGTTGTTATGGCAGGTTCATTGGTCAGTTTAATAAAAAGCTGGATGAGTTTCTACAAACAAGGAATGTTACAAGTTACTGGTATTGATACATAAAGTAGAGTTGGGAAAGGGTTTGTCACTGTGAGAATGGTAAAGCTATGGAACTGTCTTCCAGTGGACGTGTTATGGCAGGTTCATTGGTCAGTTTAATAAAAAGCTGGATGAGTTTTCTACAAACAAGGAATGTTACAAGTTACTGGTATTGATACATAAAGTAGAGTTGGGAAAGGGTTTGTCACTGTGAGAACGGTAAAGCTATGGAACTGTCTTCCAGTGGACGTGGTGATGTATTACATAAAGTTGTAGTTGTTATTTCTCGATTCCACTTGGAGTCAGGGAGCAAACCCCCCTTCAATCTGTTTTTTGCTGGGTTTTTTTGCCTTCCTCTGGACTAACAGGACATGTGGGTATTGCTGAGTAGGTTGGAGTAGCTGTATGTCTTTATTCCATTCTATATACTATACTGTGTAACATTCTGTGATTAGAAATATCTAATGAAACATTTTACATATAAAGGAGAGGTCCAGGTATTGTGACATATGTATCAGGGTGTGTTATATACTGGGTGATGGGAGAAATTCCATTAAGCTGAAACTGTATTAAATGTAAACAGGTGACAATATATAAGTCACAGCAGCATGATAATAAAAAGCCCTATTTTTAGTTGCTTGTACACATAATTCTCCCATAATTGGTTATAAAGTTGTTGATATTGGACTATATTTTATTTATTTAAGGAGAACTAAGGTCAAAATAAAGGTTTACAGGCTAGAAACATTTAGGGTGTGGGACCAAGAGCAACTGTCATCAAAATACATCTAAAACACGCACTATTTGTGTTTAAAGTACCAGGGGTTACTGTGGGTTAAGGAAGGACCATTGTCTATGTTTGCTGGTCTTAAGTCTGAATTTTTGCTTCAAGGGGCTATGCACATTAGTTATGACGTAAGGGTCGTTTCCCCCAATGAATCATGGGTATCAGACAGAGCAGATTTAAATCAAATGTTTTTACCTAGCGGGTATTGAACAGGCTCAGTCAGTTACTGTACGAGTGTCCAGATTCCACTCTTTCTGCTGGTACAGTTACCGAGCTCCCTGCAGAGGTCATCAGAACATGTATCTGGCTGATATAGGATTAGATTCAATAGGAGCCAATGTACAGACATGAAATGTAAGAGTTAAAGACACAGTCCCTCCTCTTGCTTGTGAAGATTCTCATTCATCCAGGTCATGGTATATCTGTAATATTCATTCATCCATTAGGGGAATGGAGGGGCTTGACTATGCAGACAGATTAGACAAGTTATAACTAAATTAATAAGGGGAATGGAGGGCTGATAACCTTATACAAATATATTAATGGGCCATACAATGAACTCTCTGGTGCATTGTTCACTAATAGGTCATATCAGAGGACACATGGACATCCTTTAAGGTTGGAAGAAAAGAAGTTTCATCTTCAGGTTAGGAAAGGTTTCTTTACAGTGAGAACGGTGAATACTTTACTTTTGCAGTTGTAATAATAACCCATCATGCCACATGCTGTTAGGGCCATGGCAATAGGGGATTTTTGTCTTGGGCTTTCATACAATTAGATAATCTTTGAGAAAATTGCTGCTATTATCCTTCAAATTCAAACAAGCCCAGAAACCCCCAACCCCACGGTTTTATGTCTAAAACCTTAATGTGCATTGTCTCTGTAAGTCATACTCCAGGGAAGATACATTTTATTCATTCAAACTCTGTCCGTAACCACAGGTGGATTCCTGAGTCTGCTCGATGGCTTCTCACCCAACAGAATTCACCTTCTGCTCTCAAGTACCTGTCCAAGTGTTCAAAGATAAATGGTAGACCAGAGATCAACCAAAAGATATCTCCAGAGGTAAGGAACACGGGGAGTGAGTTTAGAAGAAGACAAGTGGTTATACTATAAGTGGTACTAGATCTATTAGAAGATAGATGTTGGGGAGAGAGTTTAGATGAAGACAAGTGGTTATACTATAAGTGGTACTAGATCTATTAGAAGATAGATGTTGGGGAGTGAGTTTAGATGAAGATAAGTGGATATACTATAAGTGGTACTAGATCTATTAGAAGATAGATGTTGGGGAGAGAGTTTAGATGAAGACAAGTGGTTATACTATAAGTGGTACTAGATCTATTAGAAGATAGATGTTGGGGAGAGAGTTTAGATGAAGACAAGTGGATATACTATAGGTGGTACTAGATCTATTTGGGTGAAGACAGGAAGCCCAAAGGGCCCAACACATTATCGGGAAGATTCAATAAATTAGTGACGCGTTACTTACCTTAGGGCGATCCTGCAATACAATACTAGACGTGAACGAGATTACATCTGGTATTGCATCGTTGGATCGCGTAAAGGTAAGATGCGCTGGATTAAAGTCCCATGCAGAACCACGGTAAGGAAAGTGGTTTTGCATTAGTAGCACAGCGCTATATACAAAAACATTTGGAAATGGCGCTGTGCCCTAAAATCCATGTAAATCACACGGAACCCAATATTACTTTGGGTTAACTTTAGTCAGATTTTGCCCATATTGAAGTTTTATACTGTGTATTAGAAATGTGCTTACGGAACTGGTAAAATGTTCTCTTACAATTCAGACACTGCAGAGAACAATCAGTGTGGAAACCAAGAAGTACACCTCCTGGGACTTGGTAAAAACCCGTCAGTTAAGGCTGAACACTGTGTTCTTTGGAATCATGTGGTAAGACTACAATGTATTCTCTCCTATGAGCCCTTCATATTCTATGTAGAGACTCAACAGAAGACAATTTTCTGCTTTAGACCCTGCAGGACTGTCCAATATTGGTGTGGCAAACATGCAACAATGTCAATAAGATGAACCCAGTATTGCAGTATTGGGTGGTAGAGATCTATGGCAGTATGAGGTGGTAGAGATCTATGGCAGTATGAGGCGGTAGAGATATATTGCATTGTATATGTGATATCGCAGGCATTATCACCCTGACCATGTACATGTAATAACACTGTTATCTACTTACCCTTATTCCATCCTAATTTATGTGATATCGCAGGTATTATTACCCTGACCATGTACATGTAATATCACTGTTATCTACTTACCCTTATTCCATCCATTCCATCCTAATATATGTGATATCGCAGGTATTATCACCCTTACCATGTACATGTAATAACACTGTTATCTACTTACCCTTATTCCATCCAAATATATGTGATATCGCAGGTATTATTACCCTGACCATGTACATGTAATAACACTGTTATCTACTCACCTCTATTCCATCCATTCCATCTTAATATATGTGATATCGCAGGCATTATCACCCTGACCATGTACATGTAATAAGATGGAAGGAGGTTGGAGGAATATGGTAGATGGAAGGAGGAATATGGTAGATGGTAGGAGGAATATGGTAGATGGTAGGAGGAAGGAGGAATATGGTAGATGGAAGGAGAAAGGAGGAATATGGTAGATGGAAGGAGGAATATGGTAGATGGTAAGAGTAGGGAGAAATATGGTAGATGGTAGGAGGAATATGGTAGATGGAAGGAGGAATATGGTAGATGGAAGGAGGAATATGGTAGATGGTAAGAGGAGGGAGGAATATGGTAGATGGTAGGAGGAATATGGTAGATGGCCATCAACTTGAACATGACCAAGCTATAGACCATGGTTTAGTGCTTCACCACTGACTGTTCACCATATATGTTACATGACTCCTCTGGTTTAATTCATGGTCGCCCCTTGTTCCCACAAAGTGGTCTAGGTCTTACCAATATAATAATGGCAACATGGGCACCTTAGTGCAGGTGATTACTCTTCACTGTTGACATGGATGTTTAACTTGTGTACTCCGTTCATTTCTGACAATGTGTCAGAATGTGAGTGTAATATATATATATGGTATAATATACAGTAGCGGTGATGGTTTATGGTTATTCCACCTGATGGTATCTTTTCTAATTAATTTTCCATTTGCAGGTGGTTTATCAGCTGCCGCCATTACCAAGAACTGCAGCAGCGAGTGTACCCCAGGAGTGTCCTTCCTCTCCGCATCCATTTCCTGCTGCTCCACTGACCTGTGTAATTATAAAGGTGCAGCTGGTACAACACACAGTTCCACTGAGCTGGTCCTGTCCCTTGGATTTCTATCCCTTCTCCGTTTAAACTCCTACCTGTGATGTCTCAGGTCAATAGTTGTAAATTACATTAACTGTCTAATTAAAAGAATTTCTGAAATGATTATTGTTTGGACTCCTTCATTTACAAAAATATACCAATTCGATGTTAAGTAGTACATAGTGTTATTACATGTACATGGTCAGGGTCATAATACCTGCAATATCACATATATTAGGATGGAATGGATGGGATAAGGGTAAGTAGATAACAGTGTTATTACATGTACATGGTCAGGGTAATAATACCTGCGATATCACATAAATAATGATGGAATAAGGGTAAGTAGATAACAGTGTTATTACATGTACATGGTCAGGGTAATAATACCTGCGATATCACATATATTAGGATGGAATGGATGGAATAAACGTAAGTAGATAACAGTGATATTACATGTACATGGTCAGGGTGATAATGCCTGCGATATCACATATATACAAGTGCAGGTGGAGTAGTGGCTGGATTGCAGTAGTGGCCACAGGTGTAGTAGTGGCTGGATGTACAGTTTTGCCACAGATGAGTAGTGGTCACAGGTGCAGTAGGGCTGGATTTTAGTACTGGCCACAAGTGCAGTGGAGTAGTGGCCACAAGTGCATTAGTGGCTGGATGTGCGATTTTGACACAGATGAAGTAGTGGTCACGGTGCATTAGTGGCTGAAGTTCAGTTCTGACCGCGGTGGAGTAGTGGCTGGATGTGTCAATATTGACCACAGGTACAGTTGTGGCTGGATGTGCAGTAGTGGTCGGAGGTGCTGTAGTGGCTGGAGGTACAGTTTGTGGCTGGATGTGCAGTAGTGGGGCCGGAGGTGCTGTAGTGGCTGGAGGTACAGTTTGTGCTGTAGGAACTGTAAAAGAAGAAAAATAATAACATTTCCCATTATAGTGAACATTAGAATAACATGTTACCGAACATACAATAGAAGGACTGTGAGAACTCTTCCGTAAGCTAAATCACTATTACATTAACAGACGTCCTACTGATCTGGTCAATAGTTTATACAAACATAGAAAAGATAATCAATGCACATTCCTGGGCCCCATCAATATCATATTACTGCACCTGGCATACTTATAAACAAGTGATGGGTTGCACCTCAGTGTGGTGGGGGCACTGTTTTGTGGAAGAAATGGCTAGAAGGTTGGAGAGATTTTAAAACTAGTTTAAAATAGTATTACATTAATACATAGTAACATATATATTGGAGGTGTTGTATAGGACATACGTCCATCTAGTCCAACCTTTATACCCTACCCATAATGTCTTCTAACAGTTACATAGTAACATAGTATTGGAGGTTGTATAAAGACATACGTCCATCTAGTCCAACCTTTATACCCTACCCATATGTCTGTATAACAGTTACATAGTAACTAGTATTGGAGGTTGTATAAAGACATACGTCCATCTAGTCCAACCTTTATACCCTACCCAAATGTCTTATAACAGTTACATAGTAAACATAGTATTGGAGGTTGTATAAAGACATACGTCCATCTAGTCCAACCTTTATACCCTACCCATAATGTCTGTATAACAGTTACAAATAGTAACATAGTATTGGAGGTTGTATAAAGACATACGTCCATCTAGTCCAACCTTTATACCCTACCCATAATGTCGTTATAACATTACATAGTAACACTAGTATTGGATGTTGACTGGCCACAGGTGCAGGTGAAGTAGTGGCTGGATGTTTAGTACTGGTCACAAGTGCAGGTGGAGTAGTGGCTGGATGTGCAGTAGTGGCCACAGGTGTAGTAGTGGCTGGATGTACAGTTTTTGCCACAGATGAAGTAGTGGTCACAGGTGCAGTAGTGGCTGGATGTTTAGTACTGGCCACAAGTGCAGGTGGAGTAGTGGCCACAAGTGCATTAGTGGCTGGATGTGCAGATTTTGACACAGATGAAGTAGTGGTCACAGGTGCAGTAGTGGCTGAAAGTTCAGTTCTGACCGCAGGTGGAGTAGTGGCTGGATGTGCAATATTGACCACAGGTACAGTTGTGGCTGGATGTGCAGTAGTGGTCGGAGGTGCTGTAGTGGCTGGAGGTACAGTTGTGGCTGGATGTGCAGTAGTGGCCGGAGGTGCTGTAGTGGCTGGAGGTACAGTTGTGGCTGTAGGAACTGTAAGAAGAGAAAAATATAACATTTCCCATTATAGTGAACATTAGAATAAACATGTTACCGAACATACAATAGAAGGACTGTGAGAACTCTGTCCGTAAGCTAAATCACTATTACATTTAACAGACGTCCTACTGATCTGGTCAATAGTTTATACAAACATAGAAAAGATAATCAATGCACATTCCTGGGCCCCATACAATATCATATTATCTGCACACTGGCATACTTTATAAACAAAGGGTGATGGGTTGCACCTCAGTGATGGTGGTGCAGCTGTTTTGTGGAAGAAGATGGCTAGAAGGTTGGAGGAGATTTTAAACTAGGTTTAAATAGTATTACATTAATACATAGTAACATAGTATTGGAGGTTGTATAAGGACATACGTCCATCTAGTCCAACCTTTATACCCTACCCATAATGTCTCTGTCATAACCAGTTAATAGTAACATAGTATTGGAGGTTGTATAAAGACATATCACATCTAGTCCAACCTTATACCCTACCCATAATGTCTGTATAACAGTTACATAGTAACATAGTATTGGAGGTTTTATAAAGACATACGTCACACTAGTCCAACCTTTATACCCTACCCATAATGTCTGATAACAGTTACTAGTAACAAGTATTGGAGGTTGTATAAAGACATACGTCCATCTAGTCCAACCTTTATACCCTACAATGTCTGTATAACAGTTACATAGTAAACATAGTATTGGAGGTTGTATAAAGACATACGTCCACTAGTCCAACCTTTATACCTACAATAGTCTGTATAACAGTTACATAGTAACATAGTATTGGAGGTTGTAAAGACATAGTCCATCTGTCCAACTTATACCCTACCCAAATGTCTATTAACAGTTACATAGTAACATAGTATTGGAGGTTGTATAAAGACATACGTCCATCTAGTCCAACTTTATCACCCAACCCTAATGTCGTATAACAGACATTGTAATAAGTATTGGAGGTTGTATAAAGACATATATCCATCTAGTCCAACCTTTATACCCTACCCATAATTTCTGTATAACAGTTACATAGTAACATAGTATTGAAGGTTGTATATAGACATACGTCCATCTAGTCCAACCTTTATACCCCACCCATAATGTCTGTATAACAGTTACATAGTAACATAGTATTGGAGGTTGTATAAAGACATACATCCATCTAGTCCAACCTTTATACCCTGCCCATAATGTCTGTCTAACAGTTACATAGTAACATAGTATTGGAGGTTGTATAAAGACATACATCCATCTAGTCCAACCTTTATACCCTACCCATAATGTCTGTATAACAGTTACATAGTAACATAGTATTGGAGGTTGTATAAAGACATACGTCCATCTAGTCCAACCTTTATACCCTACCCATAATGTCTGTATAACAGTTACATAGTAACATAATATTGGAGGTTGTATAAAGACATGTGTCCATCTAGTCCAACCTTTATTTCTCCTAAAATGTCAAACAAACCAGAATCAGACAGAGCAAAAAAAACCACACATGGGATCCACCATCTTATTCTTTTTACTTGTTAATTTATTTGCAAGATTTAACAATATAAATATACCATGTATACACAGAGATAGAGTGGTTAAGTAGATAAGGCCTACATAGTAACATAGTAATGGAGGTTATATAAAGACATACGTCCATCTAGTCCAACCTTTATACCCTACCCATAATGTCTGTATAACAGTTACATAGTAACATAGTATTGGAGGTTGTATAAAGACATATGTCCATCTAGTCCAACCTTTATACCCTACCCATAATGTCTGTATAACAGTTACATAATAACATAGTATTGAAGGTTGTATAAAGACAT
>JAACNH010000132.1:0-46284 GCA_019447015.1 Hymenochirus boettgeri
AGTATATTATACAGTATTATACAGTGTACAGTATTATACAGTGTGTATAGCACTACAGTATATTATACAGTATTATACAGTGTACAGTATTATACAGTGTGTACAGCACTACAGTATATTATACAGTATTATACAGTGTACAGTATGACAGTGTGTACAGCACTACAGTATATTATACAGTATTATACAGTGTACAGTATTATACAGTGTGTACAGCACTACAGTATATTATACAGTATTATACAGTGTACAGTATTATACAGTGTGTACAGCAGTGTAGGTGATTATTAATGTATTATATACAGTATTATACAGTGTGTAAAGCACTACAGTATATTATACAGTATTATACAGTGTACAGTATTATACAGTGTGTACAGCACTACAGTATATTATACAGTATTATACAGTGTACAGTATTATACAGTGTGTACAGCACTACAGTATATTATACAGTATTATACAGTGTACAGTATTATACGGTCATCATAACCAACATGGTCATCATAACCAACATGGTCATCATAACCAACATGGTCATCATAACCAACATGGTCATCATAACCAACATGGTCATCATAACCATACTGCTAAACTAAATCCAACACAATCTAACAATGAAACAATTCCTGTAATAATAACAATTGTGTGAATTGTGACACCCTGATTGGCAAGTTTACACAGGGCGGGTCTATAGAATACTCAGGGTCAGTGTATGCTTTCCTTCTCCCTACATTAGGAGGTGACAGTGCAACCAGTAGGTAGATTAGTTACTATCAGGAAGATACAAGGCAGGTCCATTCACTGCTTTCCTTCTCCCTACATTAGGAGGTGACAGTGTACCCAGTTGGTGAATTAGTTACTATCAGTGAGATACAAGGCAGGTCCATTCACTGCTTTCCTTCTCCCTACATTAGGAGGTGACAGTGTAACCAGTAGGTAGATTAGTTACTATCAGTGAGCTACAAGGATGGCCCATTCACTGCTTTCCTTCTCCCTACATTAGTAGGTGACAGTGTAACCAGTTGGTAGATTAGTTACTATCAGTGAGGTACACGGCAGGTCCATTCACTGCTTTTCTTCTCCCTACATTAGGAGGTGACAGTGTAACCACTTAGTAGACTAGTTACTATCAGTAAGATACAAGGCAGGTCCATTCACTGCTTTCCTTCTCCCTACATTAGGAGGTGACAGTGCAACCAGTAGGTAGATTAGTTACTATCAGGAAGATACAAGGCAGATCCATTCACTGCTTACCTTCTCCCTACATTAGGAGGTGGCAGTGTAACAAGTAGGTAGATTAGTTACTATCAGTGAGACACAAGGCAGGTCCATTCACTGCTTTGCTTCTCCCTACATTAGGAGGTGACAGTGCAACCAGTAGGTAGATTAGTTACTATCAGGAAGATACAAGGCAGGTCCATTCAGTGGTGTCACATAGTGATGTGGTTTACAAGGTGTGGGACGACAATAGGTTCCCACTCTGGAGACTGCACACAGAGCAGCCATAATTCTCACGGAGGTGTAGGTACGACTATAACAATGAACCCTACTGAGGTACATAAAAAATCTGTTTAATATCCTGTGGTTCCTGACAGTCCATAAAGCCACTTTCCTGCAGGAAGCATTACAGCCCCTTACACCCCCCTGTGCCTCGTGACATTAATGCTGATGGGAGCAGCGTTGGAAGGTTGTAAAGAAAAGTTCAGTAATGAAGATTTCTGGATTCAATCAGTGGGACCACAAGCGCCTGTCTGTGTGTGTGTGTGTGTGTGTGTTGTAATAGTATAATAATTAGGTATATAATGGTTTATGATAATATATATACCTATACCTCCAACCATTCCCTTAAATGTGGACACTATAGAGAGAAATACAGTTACACAGAGCAGTGCTAAGATCAGGGTCACTTCATTATCCTCCCCCTGCAGCTCTGTAAGTGTAACTAAGAAAGGGTGGATGTTTATATGGTATGTAATAGTATAAGATTAAGTATATAATGGTATGATAATATAATTATAATCTACCTACAATTCCCTGTAAATAGGACCTATAAGAAACATTACACCAGACATGTGCTAAGATCAGATCACTTCATTATCCTCCCCCCTGCAGCTCTTTCATGTTATTTTCTAGAAGTGTAACTATTAAGGGGGGGTGTTAAGGGATGTAATAGTATAATGGTATAGATAATATATCTATAAACTTACCTCCATCATTTCCCCTTTTTAATAGGGTTATCTATAGAGAATACATTACACAGAGCTGTGCTAAGATCAGGGTCACTTCATTATCCTCCCCCTGCAGCTTCTGTCACTATGTTATTTCTATAATAACTATTAAAGGGAAGGATAGGGTATGTAATAGTATATTATATATAATAATGGTATGATAATATATAATAATCCTACTCCTCCAACATTACCCTTATAATAGTGACACTATAGAGAAATACATTACACAGAGCTGTGCTAAGATCAGGTTCAGGGCTTCATTATCTTATCCTCCCCCCAGCTCTGTACATGTTATTTCTATAAGTTGAACTATTAAAGGGGGATGTTATAGGTGTATGTAATAGTATTAATAGTATATAATGGTATTTATAATATATAATAACCTATCCAAGATCGCAACAGGTTGTCACCCCATTTAAATAGGGACACTATAGAGAATACATTACACAGAGCTGTGCTACAAGAATCAGGTCACTATCATTATCCCCTACCACCTGCAGCTCTGTACTAGTGTTATTTCTATAAGTGTAACTATGTAAGGGGAGATGTTTATAGGGTAATGTAATAGTAAATAATAGTCATATAATGGTCATTGATAATATATAATACCTATCCTCCAACATTCTCCCCTTTAAAATAGTGGACACTATAGACAAGAAATACATTACACAGAGCATGTGCTAGTAAATCAAGGGTCACTTAATTATCTCCCCCTGCAGCTCTGTACCTAGTTATTTCTATAAGGGAAACTATTAAGGTGATGTTATAGGTTATGTAATGTAATACTGTATAATATGCTGTAGTGCTGTACACACTTTATACTGTACCTGTAAATACTGTATAATACGAGTCTGTACACACTGTCATACTGTACACTGTATAATACTGTAAATACTGTAGTCCTGTCACACGTCATATGTCACTGTATAATAACTGTATAATACTACGTAGTGCTTACACACTGTCATACTGTACACTGGTAAATAATCCGTTTATAATTACTGTAGTGCTGTAACACACTGTATAATACTGTCACTGTTAATACTGTAATAATAACTTGTAGTGCTTGAACACTGTCATACTGTAATACACTGATAATACTGTCATTATAATACTGTTATAATATACTGTAGTTGCTGTACACACTGTAATCTGTACAACTTTATAATCTGTATAATAATATGTAGCTGTACACACTGATAATACGTAACACTGTATAATACTGTATATATATGTAGTGCTGGTACACACTGTCCTACTGTACACATCTGTATAATACTGTATAATACTACTTATGCTGTACACACTGTCATATGTACACTGTATAATACTGTAAATAACTGTATTGGCTGTACACACTGTAATACTGTACACTGTCATACAATACTGTATAATATCTGGTAGTGGCTGTACACACTGTATATACGTACACTGTATAAGTACTGTATCCTATACTGTAGTGCGTACAACACTGTATAATCTGTACACTGTAATACTGTATATACTGTATGTTGTACACACACTTAATATACTGTACCTGTATAATACTGTATAATATACTGTATGCTGTACACACTGTTCATACTGTAACACTTGGGATACCCACCCGTCCCCCCCCCTGTATATATACTGAGTGCTGTACACACTTGTATATACTGTACTAACCTGTATAATAACTGTAGTGCTGTACCCTGTATAATTACTGTACACTGATTACTGAAGAATATACTGTAGTGCTTTACACACTGATTATACTGTACACTGTATAATACTGTATAATATACTGTAGTGCTGTACACACTGTATAATACTGTTACAGCTGTAGTAATACTTGTAAATATAACTGTAGTGCTGTACACCCTTATAATACTGACACTGTATAATACTGTATAAATAACTGTAGTGCTGTACACACTTATAATACGTCACACTGTATAACTACTGTATAATACTACTGTAGTGGCTGTACACACTGTATAATACTGTACACTGTATAATACTGTATAATATACTGTATTGCTGTACACACTGTAATATACTGTACACTGTATAATACTGTATAATATCTGTAGTGCTGTACACCTGTATAATCTGTACTATATACTGGGTGATCAATTACTTATTGCCTGACAAACTGTATAAAATACTGTACATTGCATGTATTACTGATATATACTGAAAGGCTGTACACAACTGTCATACTGTACTTAGTAATAAACTGTATAATATCGGTAGTGCTGTAAACACTGTCAAACTGTACACTGTATAATACTGTCTATATATACTGTAGTGCTGTATACACTGTCATACTGTACACTGTATATACTGTAATATATACTGTAGTGCTGTACACACTGTAATAATACTGATCACGTATATAACGTATAATATGCGTAGTGCTGTACACCCTGTTAATACTGTCAACTGTATAATACTGCTTATAATATCTGTAGTGCTGTACACACTGTCAATACTGTACACTGTAAATACTGTATATTACTGTAGTGCTGTACACACTGTCATAATCTGTACACTGTATAATACTGTATATATACTGGTAGTGCTGTTACACACTGTAAAACTGTAACAACTGTATAATACGGTATAATTACTGTAGTGCTGTACACACTGCATACTGTACACTGTATAATACTGTATAATATACTGTAGTGCTGTACACACGTATATATACTGTACACGGATATACTCTGTATAATATACTGTGTGCTTACACACTGTATAATACTGTTACACTGTATAATACTGTATAATATACTGTAGTGCTTACACACTGTATATACTGTACAACTGTATAAAACTGTTAATATACTGTATTGCGGTACACACTGTCATATATCTGTTACACTGTATAATACGTATTATAATATCACTGTAGTGCTGTACACAACTGTATAATACGTACACTGTATAATACGTTATATATACTGTAGTGCTGTACACACTGGTAACGAGATAACTGTACCACCTGTATAATACTCGTATAATATACTGTTAGTGCGTACCACTGTATAATACTTACACCTGTATAATACTGTATAATATACTGTAGTGCTGTACACACTGTATAAACTGTAGTTACACTGGTATAATACTGTATAATATACTGTAGTGCTGACCACGACTATTATACTGTATATAATACATTAATAATCACCTACACCTTTGTCGAGTGTAATAATTCTGGGTTAACGTGAAGTCATATGGGATTCACCCCCCATACTTCTGTGTTTCATTCCCTCCATCCAATGCCCCAGTCAATGTATCTCGCTGGCTTGGGATCTGAGACATTTTATTACTCTCCAATGATTCATTATTGTTTATTACTTTATCTAGTAATGTAGTATGGGAAACTCTACGTCATCCGGCCGTGGAAAGAACGGTTTTAAATGATAAAGCTTCTCTCCGTAGCCTTTGACCCACCAGGGAAATGTGACCTCTGGATGTGCAACGACGAACGTGGGCTAAGTTTATGTCTGTAGGATAGAATACGAGGAAGCCCTGTGCCAACCACCTTCCCCACTATTCCGGGGGGCTTGTTACATCTACAGCGGCTCCATCTGGTTGGTTTGCAGAGGCCACACTACACACACAAAACACAGCACAAAGACACACCACACAACACACACAGACACAACACATCACAACACACACACAGACAGGGCGCTGTTGGTCCCACCACTGATTTAATCCAGGGAACTTCAATTACTGAACTTTGCGGGTTTACAATCTCTCCCAACGCTGATGCTCCCATCCAGCATTAATGTCACGGGCACACGGGGGGGTGGTAAGGGGCTGTAATGCTTCCTGCAGGAAAGGGGCTTTTAATGGACCTGTCATGAACCACAGATTATTAAACGCAGATTTTGGGTTTGTGATCCGTCATAGTGTTCATTGTATAGTGTACCTACACCTCCGTGAGAAGTAAATGGCTGCTCTGTGTGCACTCCAGAGTGGAACCTATTGTTTTCCGTCCCAGTCGAGGTGGGGGCCTTGTAAACCACACTTTGACACCCCCCTCTATCGTCTTAACACGTGACCTATGTCTCCCCACCTGTAAACAACCTTTACAAGGGGGTACCTTATGTCTATAAAACCCACAGAGTGGGAACCTTGGTTCTTCCCGACCTTGTAAACCACATTCATAGGTACACCACGAAACCTCTCTATGTCCTATATAAAAATACCACAAGTGGGAACCTATGTCTCTTCCCACCTTGTAACCACTCACTATGTGCACACCACGAACCCTCTATGATCCTATATAAAATACCACAGAGTGGGAACATTGTCTTCCCCGCACTTGTAAACCACATCACTATGTGACACCACTGAACCCGCTCTATGTCCTATATAAAATACAACCAGAGTGGGAACCTATTGTCCTTCCGCACTTGTAAACGCACTCACTATGTGACACTAGGACGGCCCTCTATCCCTATCATAATAAACACGCACAGAGTGGGAACCATTTGTCTTCAAGCACCTGTAAAACCACATCACTATGTGACCACCGGGGGAAAAAACAGAACCCTCTATGTCCTAATAAACACGCACAGAGTGGGAACCTATTGTGCGCTGGTTCTTCGTGTTCTCCCTGCACCTTGTAAGCCACACACTAGTTTAGTGACACACGAACCCTCTGATGTCCTATATAAAAACATCCACGAGTGGGAACCTATTGTCTTCTCCGCACCGTTTTAAACCACAGGCACTATGGGTGTGACGGGGGTGGGGTGGGGGGGGGGGGTGGGCCTGGATGGGTTGTGGGTGTGTGTGGTTTGGGTGGGGGTGGGGGGGGAATGTTTGGGGGACGAACCCGCGAGGGCCGTGGAAGGAAACACCACTAGTGTTTGGGGGGGCTGGGCTCTCGGGGCGCTGTGGGTGGGGGCGTGCGGCCCCATGGGCCGGGGGGTGTGAACCACAGCACTCAGGGACACCACAACCCGCTAGTCCTAGATAAAACACCACAGGGGTGGAACCTAGGGTCGGGCCGGGCGCACGCTTGGGGGGGGAAACCACAGCACGATGTGACAACCACACACCGGGTGGTGCGGGGTATGGCCGATAGAAATCAGGGGGAGCGCACGTGGGAGGGGGGGACAGGGCGCTAGGGTTGGGCCTGCGCCGCGAACCGGGGGTGGGTAATACGGGCTGACAGGGTGGAGGGTCACGAGTGTGTGGTGTGGTGTGGGGCGCCCAGGGTGGGTGGACCACAAACCCATAGAAATAACATAGTACAGAGCTGCAGGGGGAGGATAATGAAGTGACCCTGATCTTAGCACAGCTCTGTGTAATGTATTTCTCTATAGTGTCCCTATTTAAAGGGGAATGTTGGAGGGTAGGTTATTATATATTATCATACCATTATATACTATTATTATACTATTACATACCTTATAACATCCCCCTTTAATTTTTACACTTATAGAAATAACATAGTACAGAGCTGCAGGGGGAGGATAATGAAGTGACCCTGATCTTAGCACAGCTCTGTGTAATGTATTTCTCTATAGTGTCCCTATTTAAAGGGGATGTTGGAGGGTAGGTTATTATATATTATCATACCATTATATACTATTATTATACTATTACATACCCTATAACATCCCCCTTTAATAATTACACTTATAGAAATAACATAGTACAGAGCTGCAGGGGGAGGATAATGAAGTGATCCTGATCTTGGCACAGCTCTGTGTAATGTATTTCTCTATAGTGTCCCTATTTAAAGGGGAATTTTGGCGGGTAGGTTATTATATATTATCATACCATTATATACTATTATTATACTATTACATACCCTATAACATCCCCTTTAATAGTTACACTTATAGAAATAACATAGTACAGAGCTGCAGGGAGAGGATAATGAAGTGACCCTGATCTTAGCACAGCTCTGTGTAATGTATTTCTCTATAGTGTCCCTATGTAAAGGGGATGTTGGAGGGTAGGTAATACTTACAAAGGATTGTATTTGGTCCAACAAATAATGTGACACGCAACTAAAACAACTTGTAATAATTATTAGCATTTGAATCTGTAATTGGAAAACTGTCTATTATAAACAGTAAACTCCAGACATTGCCGTGCAGGGTGGAATATAAAATCTGCGCTTATTGCTAACTTGGACTTGCGTCTAATTCTGTCCCAGACAATGCAAAGACGTCGATGGGTCAGTGGAGTTTTATATAAACGTGATTTATTTTATTCAGTAAATAGTAAATTATTGTTCAGTTGCTGCAACAGACAGAAAATCCTCTGTGGGGTATTGTTGCTTTGCTTGTTGGTTAAGGACATTGGTTGGGCAGTGACAAGTCCTTGATAGATGTTCACATTATAATAAATGTTAAACCAACTGCAGCAACAGCCTCTACTGTGTAGACAATGGGAAGCTCAATATGACCCTTAACCTTCTCCTTATCCTGTCTAAATCCTCTATCAGCTCCTTGGGATCCAGTAACTCTGTGCAGAGAGGTTCTGTGTGCGGCCTTGAGAGAGGCAGGTTGTCTGATGGAGCTAACAGATGGCCAAGTGGGGCTGTACAGTGGGGGATATATCAGGCCATAAATATCCATCTGACAGTTATTATCCTCACTAGGTTTCAGGTGCTAAAAGAACTGGAACAAAGTCATGTTTGTAGCAAAATAATTCTATCTGCAGGCTGTTCGCATACGGACAATGGAGGAAAATCCGCTAAATCCAACAGCAGCTGATCTGGATCCCAATGGGAGATTTCAGTTACACGTTCAGCACAGCGCAAGATTCTGGAAAATGGATCCATGTTTATCACTATGGGCAGGGGGGACGGAATTTAAATTCAGTAACAAGGCAAATTTCCATTCATTATTTTAATTATTTTATTGTTAATTGTCACTGACTGGTAGAGATAATAAGATTATTATTACTACCAGGAGTACTGTCAGGGTATTGTTACTACCATGGGTAATTATAACTACTAGGGGTACTGTTGGGGTATTTTTACTACTATGGATAATTATTACTACTAGGGGGGGTACTGTCAGGGTATTGTTACTACTATGGGAAATTATTACTACTACTGGGGGGGGGTTACTGTTAGGGTATGGTTTCTACTATTGGTAATTATTACTACTAGTGGGTACTGTCAGGGTGTTGTCACTACTATGGGTAATTATTACTAGGGGTATTGTTTCTACTATGGGTAATTATTACTACTAGGGGGTGCTGTCAGGGTATTGTGACCATGATGGGTGATTGTTACTACTAGGGTACTGTCAGGGCTTAGTTACTACTTTGGGTAATTATTACTACTAGAAGTACTGTCAAGGTACTATGTTTATTGTACGTTAGTGTAATAAGGAAGTCCTTGTTAACAACTGGGTATGAAAGTAGAAAGTGGAAAAATGGACATTGGAAAAGTAAAGGCCCAGTCACCACACAGTAATTGGGGGTTTAACAAGTGGGTAGGCAGACGTGTACATCCCATGACCACTGACACATCCAATTGTTCCATTATTCACCTAACTATAGCACCACACAACAGTCCCCTTGACAATACATCCGACCCATCATGAACCTATCTCCAGGACCACAAACAGGTCATGGACCAATACACCATCAATGTCCATCATGAACCTATCTCCAGGACCACAAACAGGTCATGGACCAATACACCATCAATGCCCATCATGAACCTATCTCCAGGACCACAAACAGGTCATGGACCAATACACCACCAATGCCCATCATGAACCTATCTCCAGGACCACAAACAGCCCATGGACCAATACACCACCAATGTCCATCATGAACCTATCTCCAGGACCACAAACAGGTCATGAGCCCATTTGACAATACACGTCTTCTGTACCAAATGTCCATCATGAACCATCTCCGGACCACAACGTCATGGACCATACACACCAATGCCACATGAACCTTCTCCAGGACCACAAACATGTCATGGACAATACCCCCCATCATGTCCATCAGACCTATCTCAGGACCAACGGTCATGGACCAATACAACCATCCAATGCCTATAATGAACCTATCTCCAGACCACAACAGTCCCCATGGACCATCCACTCTACCAATCGCCTCATGAACCTATCTCCAGGACCCAAACAGGTCATGGACCAATACTCACCAATGTCCATCATAACCTATCTCCATGACCACAAACAGTGTCATGGACCAATACCCCACTCAATGTCCATCATGACCTATACTCCAGACCACAACAGTCATGGACCAAAATAACCATCAATGCCCATCATGAACCTATCTCCATACATCAAACGGTCATGGACCAACCATCACACCATCATGCCCATCATGACCTATCTACACACGACCACAACAGCCCATGGACCAATACACTACACTGTCCATCATGACCTATCTCCAGGCCACCAAACAGTCATGCCCAATACACCACCATTCCATCATGAACCTATCTCCACAGGCCACAACAGCCTCATGGACCAATAACACTACCAATTCAATCCCCATCATGAAAACCTATCTCCAGATACAACGGTTCATGGACCAATACACCATCATGCCATCATTAAACCTATCTACCACCCCACAAACAAGCCCATGGACCAATACACAACCAATGGTCCACATGAACCTATCTATTCCAGCCACCACAAACACCCATGGACCAATCACCACCAATGCCCATCAATAGCACCTTCATCATACCACAAACGCCACTGGACCAATACACTCATGTCCATCATGAACTACTATCCACTCCACAAACGCCATGACCAATACAACCATCAAATGTTCCATCATCAACCTATTCTCCACTCCACACCAACAAACATCCCCATGGACCAATACTACAACCCCAATGCTCACACATGACCTATCGACCATACCCAAACAGCCCATGCAGTACCAATTCACATGAACCTATCACATGTACCAACTGTCATGCAATCCCTCATTCCATTGCCTACTACCACACCCACACCGGCAAACAATAGGTTCAGAACTTCCACAACTCATGGACCAATACAACACACCGAATGCCATCATGACCTATCTACCACACACCCCACAAACAGTCATGGACCAATACACCACCAATGTCCATCATAAACCTATCTCCAGGACCACAAGCAGGTCATGAACTAGAGCCATGTTCGGGTCTATTTTTCTCTAACTGCACCCAACCTGACCTGCAAATATTCAGACGACGTTTCGGCTAGTCATATACCGACTGGTCTCTCATACTTTGGCTCAGCAAGCCAACCGGATAACTAGTGATTCGTCTTAAAGAACTAACTTCAAGTCCAGTTGAACTAAATACAGATACAGTATCAAAACAGTTCATTACTTACCTATTTACATCACTCTAATGATGTCATACATGTCATTGTGATACAATAAAGGCTACGATATTTTGTTAGGCAGAAATGAAGCTACAAAAATAGAAGGTTCCACTTTTATTGCTAAATGTTATGTATGTATAATTTTTATTTATAAAGCGCTACTTGGGGCACGCGCTGTACATTATAACAATACAGATTATACGTATGTATGTATAGTTTTATTTATATAGAGCCCCTTGGTACACAGCGCTGTACATTATAACAATACAGATTATACAGTATGTTTGTAAGGTTTTATTTTATATAGCGCCACTTGTGGACGCAAGCGCTGTACATTATACAATACAGATTATACCAGTATTTATGTATAATGTTTATTTATAAGCGCCCACTTGGGAGCGCAGCGCTGTACCTTATAACCAATACGATTATACAGTATGTTTTGTAATATGTTTATTTATATAGCGCACTTGGGTACACAGCGCTGTACATTATAACAATACAATAATACAGTATGTATGTTTATATGTTTTTAGATAGAGCCACTTGGATACACATGCGCTGTACATTATAACAATACAGATTATACAGTATGATGTATAATTTTTATTTATAAAGCGCTACTTTGGGGACACAGCGCTGTAGTCATTATAACAATACAGATTTACAGTATGTAATGTATATGTTTATTTATATATAGACCACTTGGGTACACACAGCGCTGTACATTATACAATACAGATTATACAATATGTATGTATATGTTTATATAGCGCCACTTGGGGTACCACAGTCGCTGTACATTATAACATAACGATTATACAGTATGTAATGTATATGTTTATTTATATAGCGTCACTTGGGACGCAGCGCTATACATTATAACAATACAGATTATAACAGTATGTACCGTATATTGTTATGTTATATTATAAAGCGCCACTTGGTACACAGCGCTGTACATTATACAATACAGATTGTACAGTATGTATGTATATGTTTATTTATATAGCGCCACTTGGGGACACAGCGCTGTACATTATAACAATACAGATTATACAGTAATGTATGTATCATTGTTATATATATAGCGCCACTTGGGAACGCGCGCGATTACATTATAACTACAGATATATATACAATATGTATGTAATGTTTTATTTATATAGCGGCCACTTGGGGACACACGCGCTGTACATTACAATACAGATTATACAGTATGTATGTATATGTTTATTTATATAGCGCCACTTGGGTTAACGTCAGCGCTGCACATTAGAACACATACAGATTATACAGTATGTATGTATATTGTTTATTTATATAGCGCCACATTGGGTACACCAGCGCTGTACATTATAACAATACAGATTATACAGTATGTATGTATATGTTTTTATTTATAGCTGGCCACTTGGGGACACAGCGCTGTACATTATAACACATACAGATTATACAGTATGTATGTATATGTTTTATATATAGCGCCACTTGGGGACGCAGCGCTGTACATTATAACAATCACAATTATACATATGTATGTATATGTTTATTTATATAGCGCCACTGGGGACACAGCGCTGTACATTATACAATACAGATTATACAGGTATGTATGTATAAGTTTATTTATATAGCAACCACTTGGGTACACAGCGCTGTACATTATAACAATACAGATTATACAGTATGTATTATAATTTTATTTATAAAGCGCTACTTGTGGACAACGCGCGTACATTATAACAATACAGATTATACAGTATGTATGTATATATTTTTTATTAGCACCACTTGGGTACACAGCGCTGTACATTATAACACACAGATTATACAGTATGTAATGTATATGTTTATTTAGATAGTCACCACTTGGGTACACAGCGCTGTACATTATAACATATCAGATTATACAGTATGTATGTATATGTTTTATTTATATAGCGCCACTTGGGACACGCGCTGTACATTATACAATACAGATTATCAGTATGTATGTATATGTTTATTTATATAGCGCCACTTGTGGGTCACAGCACTGTACATTATAACAATACAGATTATACAGTATGTACGTATATGTTTATTTATATAGCGCCACTTGGATACACAGCGCTGTACTTAGTAATAACATACAGATTATACGTAATGTATTATATGTCAAGAACTAAACTGCAAGTCCAGTTGGTCGACCTGAACACACAGATATTCCCAGCAGTGGAACGGTAAAAAAATCAGTTCATTACCCAGCATATTACATCGCTCTGATGATGTCATACATATAATAACACACACACAATTTTGCTCCTATGGAATTCTATCGATTTATTTTCACTTTCTTTGGCAGTACGAACAGTCTGTGAATCAACATTAATATTTTAATTTTACTGCCCCTTCTGATGTTATAATTAGAACCACACAAACATATTGTTCCTAATGAGACGTTTGGTAAAACACCAGCGATACGAATGATTCCAGATACTGTGACACATCTTTTCATTGTCCAGGAAACGTGAATTGAAACTGGATGGAGAATTAGGAGCGGTTTACAATCTTTCACTTTCCATTACTGAGCTGAGATCTGGGCTGCGAACAATCAGTCCTTGGGGTTCGAACAATTACAGGCTAAGGTTTCATTGTTAGCAATCTGCATAAATCCATTTCCGTGTGTATGGCTGGAGGGCTCCTGTCATGTCTGACTGCTGATTATCCAGCAATGGGCTGGAATCTGATTCCTAAAGGGCTCTCTGTATATGCTAATAAAGCAAATCAGCTAAGGTCACTACCAGAGAGGAGATGACGAAATCCTCATTTCATCCATAAATAATGTAACATTAATGTCCTGATTGTATGCAGGAGACACTGGCTCAGAGCTACAGACAGGGGTATATGAGGATTCCATTCAATTTCCATTCAACCTTTACACTGGGAATTGTATCCATACACTGACCAATTCCCATTTAATTTGTCTCAATGGACAACAACACATCACAAAACAGCTCCTACCTCCCTTATAGTTCTAGAATGAATTCAGTTGTTATAACGACAAATCTGCACGGCCATAGGTACTCAATCTCCCCACACATTCACTGTAGCAGGGATTCTCAAACAGTGTACCTCCAGATGTTTGAAAACTACAACTCCCAGCAATTACAGAGGGATGGCAGGGAATGCTGGGAGTTGTAGTTTTCAAACATCTGGAGGCACACTGTTTGAGAATCCCTGCTTTATAGGGCCCCACCTTGTATTGTAGCACTGAAGGTGACTGGTGGGCTAATGTGGTTTCATTGCTGTATTTACCCAGTGCAATTCATGTACACTGCCCAATTCCATGGATACAAAAGCTGAAATCCTACCTCCTGTAATGATCATTGGAATTCTATGGAAGGCAGCACTGAGTATTCCTACCTCCTGTAATGATCATTGGAATTCTATGGAAGGCAGCCATTAAAATCAAACAAATCCTCGAAAATATGAGAAATCCTCGGAATTTCGAAAATTTTAGAAAATACGAGAAATCTGCGGTTCGGAAGTTCAGAAGGCGGAAAATCCGGAAAAAAACCCGCCGTTCGCGAACGGGATAAATCCGCGGCGGATCCGGGTTCGGATCCGCGAACCGGCCATCCCTACTGATTGGCTCAGGCAGTTGTCCGCACTGGAATGTCAGGAGGAAAGTTACCTATTTATGGCGTTAGTCTGTAAACAAATAAACGGTACTGAGCACCTGGTCATAGGATGGAAGTTACTTTACACGTAACCATCTTCCCCAGTGAAATGCAGTTTAACTAAAGCCATCATAGGAAAATATTTGCCATAACACAGGCTTTGCTCACCCCAATATACATTTACTTTGGGTGAAGAAATGATGACTGTTCCATCATGATTGTATCACCAAGCGCTATGTAGCCAATAGAATGTGCTACATGGAATTATTTAGGGTTTACTGGGGTCACATGACCCAGACATGTCGGTGAATCACGGTTAAGGCGCGGCCTTCAATACGATGGCTGAAGTGTGCAGCACTTTCATTTCGGCCAACAGACTTTCTATTGGTGTATCAATCAAACATGGCGGTCAGAGTGATCAGTGTGAAACATTCCTTGGAGGGTTAGACTAAGAATATCTAGAGAATGGAGATTCCAAGGTCGGATCCAGGTTTGTGTGAATGTAAGAAATGTCACTAGCCGCTCCTTATGGCCAATAGAATGAGGGCAGGTTACTGGGTGCTCTGGATATCTAGTCACTGCTCTCTGGGATGGATGGGATTGGATTACACAAGAACATTTGTTGTAATGACTGATCAGATGTTAATAGTAGCAACACATCCGAATACAGAACCTCAACTAAGCATCAAGAAACAATGAAATGTCCCCGTTAGAAACATATTTGCTTTTTAACATTGTTTTCCCATAATATACTCATTTATTGATTCTTCCAATCCCATGCGATCCTGCCGTAAGTGATATTAAAGGGAAACTTCTTTTGGTTGGATGGAAGGTTAATGCAAGGGGAGGGGGTGTCAAGGTCCGAATTTGATTTGGGGCCCTTAGGTACAGTTATGTAGCTACTGTACAGCAATGATAAGATCTGCAGTGAAACTTTGGATTTAGAAAATTCTCTGAAATCCCTCCAGATTCACCAAATTAAGAAAACACGATAGTCTGGATGGTGACGACAGGCGGTCAGCAGGGACGAGAAAACCAATCAGGGCTATTTTATTTTCTTTATTACCTTAGGACCTCGGGTCCGAACCGTGTTGCACGCGTGTTTTGTCTAAATAAAACTTTTATACACAGCAATTGTATGTTACACCCAATAATACATTACATTGACGATTGATCCAGAATAGTGGCAACTGGAACAGTGTGGCCTACAAGCATTTCATGCCTCAGTACCTGGGCACCTCTAACCACTGTATATATTTGTATTTATACATATGGGTGGGAGCTGCCATATTGTTTCCCTTAGACAGTACAGTGTGAGGGTATAGCTTATTGTGTGTACAGAACATTCCTTCTCTGTATATTTATACATATGGGTGGGAGCTGCCATATTGTTTCCCTTAGACAGTACAGTATGAGGGTATAGCTTATTGTGTGTACAGAACATTCCTTCTCTGTATATTTATTTTTATATTATACTATGGATGAGCTGCCACTAGTTCCCTAACGTAAGTATAGGGTATAGCTTATTGTATGACAGAACATTCCACTCTCGTATATTTAACATATGGGTGGGAGACGGAGATGCAATATTGTTACCCTTAGCCAGGTACAGTATGAGTATAGTCTTATTGTGTTTACAGACCATCCTTCTCTGTATAAAAAAGAAATATTTATACATTGGGGGAGCTGCCATATGTATCCTAGAACAGTACAGTATGAGGTATATGCTTATTGATGTACAGAAACATTCCTCTCTGTATATTTATATTTATAACAATATGGGTTGGGAGCTGCCTATATGGTTCCTATAGACAGTACAGTTATGTAGGGTTAGCTTATTGTTGTATGTACAGAACATTCCTTACTCTGTATATTAGAACTATGGGGGGGAGCTTGCCATATTGTTTCCGGCCTCTATGACATGTTACAGTATGAGGGTATAAGCGTTATTGTATTGTAAGAAACAATTCCTTCTCTGTTATATTGTACATATGGGGGGTGAGACTGGTCCATATTGTTTCCTTGAGAGAGTACAGTAATGAGGGTATAATACTTATTGTGTGTATCAGAACATTCCTTTCTGTATATTATATTTATACATCATATGGGATGGGGAGCTGCATATTGGTTTCTCCTTAGACAGTATCAGTCAGAGCGGTATAAGCTATGTTATGTACAGAACATTCCTTAGTTCTGTTATATGTTACATATGGGTGGGAGCTGCATATTTGTTTTCCCTTAGAGAGAGTACATTTTAAATGAGGAGTTAAACTTATGTGTGTACAGACATTCCATTCTCTTATATTTTATATTATCATATGGGTGGGCTGCCATAGTGTTTCTCCTTAGGAACAAGTACAGTATGAGGGTAGTAGCTATTGTATGTCAGAAACATTCCTTCTCTGTATATTTATATTTATAATATGGGTGGAGAGCTGCCATATTTTTTCCTTAGAGAGTACAGTATCGGGTCGTAATACTTATTGTGTTACAGGAAAATTTCCTCTTCTGTTATATTTATATTCTAAACATAGTGGGTGGGAGCTGCCATATTGTTTCCCTTAGTACAGTACAGGTATGAGGGTAATAAAGCTTTTGGTGTGTACAGAAATTGTCCTGCTCTGTATATTTTATATTTATAACATATGGTGGATGCGCCATAGTTTTCCCTTAGACAGTACAGGTATGAGGGTATAGCTTATTGATGTTACAGAAATTCCTTCTCTGTTATATTTATACATATGGGTGGGAGCCTGCCATTATTGTTTCCCTTAGACAGTACATTTTAGGGGTATAGCTTAATTATATGTACAGAAATCATTCCCTTCTCTGGTATATTTATACATAATGGGTGGGAAGGCTGCCAGATTGTTTCCCTTAGACAGTACAGATGTGGGTATGATTATTGTGTTGTACAGAACTTCACCTTCTCTGTATATTTAATACATATTGGTGGGAGCTGCCATAGTTGGTTTACCTTAGACATACCAGTAAATGTGGGTTATAATTATTGTGTGTAAGAACATTCTTCTTTGGATAGTTATACATATGGTGGGAGCGCCATATTGTTTCCCTTACAGTAACGTATGAGGGGTTATAGCTTATGTATGTACAGAACATTCCTTCTCTGGTATATTTTATTTTACATATGGGTGGGTGCTGCCATATTGTTTCCCTTAGACAGTACAGTATTAAGGGTATAGCTTTTGTACTGTACAGACAAAAACGATTCCTTCTCTGTATATTTATACTCTGGGGTGGGAGGCGCCATATTGTTTCCCTTAGACAGTAACAGTATGGAGGTATAGCTTATTGTATGTACAGAAACATTCCTTCTCTATATATTTATAGTTATATCTATGAGTGGGAGCTGCCTAGTGTTTCCCTTAGACGTTACAGTATGAGGGTAGAGCTTTTGATGTTACAGAACATTCCTTCTCTGTATAGTTTATAAATATGGGGTGGGAGCTGACCATATTGTTTCCCTAGACGTTATACGATGCGAGGTATAGCTTATTGTATGTACAGATAATTCCTTCTCTGTATATTTATATTATACATATGGGTGGGAGCTGCCATATTGTTTCCTTGACAGTACAGTATGTGGGTATAATTTTGGTGCTACAGAACATCATTCTCTGATATTTAACAGATAGGTTGGAGCTGCCATAGTGTTTCCTTACGACTTACGTATAGAGGTATAGCTATTGTATGTACAGAACATTCCCTTCTCTGTTATATTTATATTTATACATTGGGTGGGTGCTCGCCATCTTGTTTCCCCTAGAACAGTACCAGTATAAGGGTACTGCGTATTGTATGTACGAAACATGTCCTTTCCTGTATCTATTTATCCATAGGGTGGGAGTCTGCCCATATTGTTTCCCTTAGACAGTTACAGTATGGAGGTATAGCTTATTGATATGTACAGAACATTCCGTTCTCTATATATTTATATTATACATATGGAGTGGGGAGTGCCCAAGTGTTTCCTTAGACAGTACCGTATAGGGTAACAACTTATTGTATTGTAGCAGAGAACATTCCTCTCATGTTATATTATAAAATATGGGTGGGAGCTGCCATATTGTTTCCCATTCGACAGGTATGTATGGAGGTATAAGCTTATTGTATGTACAGAACATTCCTTCTTGTTATTTTATTATGTATACATAGGGTGGGAAGTGCCTATTGGTTTCCCTTAGACGTACAGTATGAGACATAGGCTTATTGTCATATGTACAGAACATCCTTCTCTGTAGATTTAGATTTATCATATGGTGGGACGTGCCATATTTCGGTTTCCCTTAGACAGTACAGCTATGAGGGTATAGCTTATATAGTTACAGAACATTCCTTCTCATGTATATTTATATTATAATACATATGGGTGCGAGTGCCATATTGGTTCCCGTAGGCAGAACAGTATAGAGGGTTATAGCTATTGTATGTACGACATTCCCTTCTCTGTATATTTATACATATGGGTGGGAAGCCTGCCATAGTGATTTCCCTTAGAACAGTAACAGTATGAGGGTCATAGCTTTATTGTAGTAAGAACATTCCTTCTCATGTATAATTTATACATATGGGGTTGGGAGCTGCCATGATTGTTTCCCTTAGGACAGTACAGTTGAGATCGTATATCTATATTGTATGAACAGACACATTCCTCTGGTATATAATTTTACATAGGGTGGGAGCTTGCCATAGTGTTTGACCATTGACAGGTACAGTATGAGGGTATAGCTTATTGTATGTACAGAACATTCCTTCTCTGTATATATCTTTATATTTAACATTAGGGTGGGTAGTGCCATAGTGTTTCCCTAGACAGTACAGTATGCAGGGTATAGATTATTGTAAGACAGAACATATCCTTCTCTGTAATATTTAGTACTATGGGTGGGAGCTGCCATTAGTGTTTTCCTTAGACAGTACAATGTGAGGTATAAGCTTATGTAGGTACAGAAACACTTCCTTCTCTGTATATTTATATTTTTAATAGTGGTGGGAGAGCTGCCATATTGTTTACCTAGACAGTACAGTATGAGGGTATAGCTTATTGTATTGTACAGAACTTCCTTTTCTCTGTATATTTATATTTATACATATGGAGTGGGGCTGCCATAGTGTTTCCTTAGACAGTACAGTATGAGTGTATAAGTGGCTTATTGTATGTACAGAACTTCCTTCTGTATATTTATATTTCTACTATATGGCGGGGGGAGGGCTGCGCCGAATTAGTGGTCTCCTTAGACATTACAGTATGATGTATATCTTTTGTATGAACAGAACTTTCCTCTGTGTATATTCTATACCTATGGTGGGAGCTGCCATAGGTTCCCTAATACAGTTACAGTATGAGGTTGTCATAGCTTATTGGTGTGTACAGAAAATTCCTTCTCTTATATTTATATTGTATACATATGGTGGGGACGCTGCCTATTTGTTTCCTCTAACCGTACAGTATGAGAGTATAGCTTAATGTGTGTACAGAAACATCCTTCTCTGTATATATATATTTATAACATATGGGTTGGGAGCTGCCATATTGTTTCCCTAGACAGTACAGTATAGTGGTATAGCTTTATTGTGTGTAGCAACATTCCTTCTCTGTATGTCGTATTTATACATATGGTGGGAGCTGCCGATATTGTTAGTTTCCCTTAGACAGTACAGTATGAGGGTATAGCGTTATTGTGTGCTACAGAACATTCCTTCTCTTAATTTATACATATGGTTTGGGAGCTGCATATTGTTCCCTTAGACAGTACAATATGAGGTATAGCTTATTGTGTTACAGACATATCCTTCTCTTTATATTATACATATGGGGTGGGAAGCTGCCATATTTGTTTTCCCTTAGACAGTACAGTCTGAGGTATAGCTTATGTATTGTACAGAACATTCCTTCTCTATTATTATTATTATAACATATGAGGTGGGAGCTGCCATAGTGTTTCCCTTAGACAGTTACACGTAAATGAGGTAGAGCTTATTGTATGTACAGAACATCCTTCTCTGTATATTTATAAATTATGGGTGGGAGCTGCCGATATTGTTTCCGTTAGCGCGATAGTATGGAGGTATACTTATGTATGTACAGAAAACATTTCCTTCTCTGTTATTTAAAAAAATATTTATACATATGGTGGAGCTGCCATAGTGTTTTCCCTTAGACAGTTTACAGTATGTGGGTATATGATTAATTTGTGTGTACAGAACAGTCCCCCATTTGTCCTCTTGGTGTTTCTAGTTATACATATAGGGTGGATGCATAGTGGTAAGCTGCCATAGTGTTTCCCTTAGACAGTACAGTAATGAGGGTATAGGCTTAGTTATATGTACAGAACATTCCTCTCTTGTATATTTATATTTATTACATATGGGTGGGTTGCTGCCATCTTGTTTCCCCTAGACAGTTACAGTTTATAGTTTAATAGCTTATTGTATGTACAGAAAAACATTCCTTCCTCTGGTATATTATACATATGGGTGTGGGAGCTGCCATGATTGTTCCCTTGACAGTACCGTATGGAGGTATAGCTTAATTTGTATGTACAGAACATTCTTCTCTATTATTTATATTTATACATATGAGTGGGATGCTGCATAGTTGTTTCCCTTAGTACAGTCAGTATAGGGGTAGAGCTATGTATGTACAGAACATTCCTTCTCTGTATATTTTAAATATGGGTGGGAGCGGCATAATTGTTCCTTAGACAGTATAGTAGGAGGTAATAGTTGCTTTGATGTTACAGAACATTCCTTCTCTTTATATTTATTTATACATAGGGGTGGGAGCTGACTATATTTTCCCTTAGACAGGACAGTATGAGACTATAGCTTATTGTATGTACAGAAAATTCCTTTCTATGTAATTTATATTTATCATAGTGGGTGGGAGCTGCCATATTGTTTCCCTTAGACAGTACAGTAATAGGGTATAGCTTAATATAGTACAGAACTTCCTTCTCTGTATATTTATTTATCATATGGTGTGCGAGCTGCCATATTGGTTTCCTTAGACAGAACGTATGAGGTATAGCTTATTGTATGTACAGAACATTCTTCTGTATATTATACATATGGGTGGGGAGCTGCCATAGTGTTTCCCTTAGGACCAAGTACAGTATGAGGTATAGCTATTGTATGTACAGAACATTCCTTCTCTTTTATTTATACATATGGGTGGGAGCTGCCATATTGTTTCCCTTAGACAGTACAGTATGAGGGTATATCTTATTGTATGAACAGAACATTTCCTCGTGTTTTATATTTATACATATGGGTGGGAGCTGCATATTGTTTACCTTAGACAGTACAGTATGAGGATATAGTATTGTATGTACAGAACATTCCTTCTCTGTATATTTATATTTATACATATGGGTGGGAGCTGCCATAGGTTTCCCTTAGACGTACAGTATGAGGGTAATAGCTTATTGTTGTACAAACATTCCTTCTCTGTATATTTATACATATGGGTGGGAGCTGCCATATGTTTTCCCTGATAGCAGTACATGTGAGGGTATAGTTATGTACTGTACAGACAATTCCCTTCTCTGTATATTTATATTTTTTACATAAATGGGTGGTAGCATGCCATATTGTTTTTACCTTAGACGTAACAGTCATGGAGGGATAGCTTATGTAATTACAGAACATTCCTTCCTGCTGAATTTATATTTATACATATGGGTGGTGGGAGCTGCCATAGTGTTTACCCTTTAGACAGTACAGTATGAGGGTTATCGCTTATTGTATGTACAGAACATTCCTTCTCCCTGTAATATATTAATTATAACATATGGGATGGGAGCTGCCATAGGTGTTTCCTAGACGTACAGTTGAGGGTAGTATCTTATTTTATGACAGAACATCTGTCCTCTTGTGTATATTTAACATATGGGGGGGAGCTGCATATTGTTTTTCCTTATACAGTACAGTAGAGGGTATATAGCTTATTTGTGTACACAAAAGTTCCTCTGCTGATATTATATTTTACATATGGGGTGGGAGCTTGCCACTATTGTTCCCCTTAGACAGTAACAGTATGGAGAGTATAGCTTATTGTGTGTACAGAACATTCCTTCCTGTATATGTTAATTTATACATAGGGGGGGAGCTGCATATTGTTTCCCTATAGACAGTTTACAGTATGAGGGTATAGCTTATTGTGTGTAAACGACATTCCTTCTCGGTATATGTCTATTTATTTACATATTAGGTGGGAGCTTGGCCATATTTGTTTCCCTTAGACAGTACAGTATGAGTGGTAAGCTTTTTTTGAAATTGGTGTGTACAGAACATTCCTTCTCTGTTTAATAGTTTTACATAATGGGTGGGAGCTCCATATTGTTTTCCCTTAGACAGTTACAATGAGGGTATAGCTTATTGTGGTTGTACAGAACATTCCTTTTCTGTTATTTTACTACATGGTGTGGAGCTGCCATAGTGTTTCCCTATGACAGTACATAATTAAGGAGGGATATAGCTTTTGTGTGACAGACTCTTCCTTCTGTATATTCATATTTATACATATGGGTGGGAGCTGCATAGTGTTTCTTCCACAGTTTGTGTGTTTATACATATTTGCCTTTAGCCTTGTTAAATAAGGTATGTTCATTGCAATACAGTATATTCCCCCCATTTTACAATCTTAAGGGGCCCATACATGGAACTATCATTGGACCGAGTATGGGCAATCACACAACGTACAATTTACATACAAATTCCCTCCTAGTCATGGACTACATTAAATATCCCTAATGTAGTATGGACCAATACAACCCATTATATATATATTAATTGTCCCTATCAACTATGCTGAATTACTATATACGTCCCGATACGTTAATGGACCAATTACTACCATATAATATATATATAATTCCCATCCCCTTATGGATACTTATGGACCCATACTAACCATTATATATATATACATTCCTCCTATCGGATACGTATGTGACCAATACGTAACCATTATATAGATATAATTCCCGATTTTCCCTAACGGATACGTATGGCTCACATATATTGATATAATCCCCTATCGGAGCCTAGACCCAATTACTTAATATATATAATGTCCCCTCCATCGAACGTCTGGTACCATTCTGAACATTAATATATATAGAATGTCCCTCCTTACGGATACGTATGGTGACAATACTAACCATATATGAGATATATTCCCTCCCTATCGGTACTATGGACCAATACTAAACCATTTTATATATCATACATTCCCTCCCTATACGGAATAACGTATGGAACGCATACAACCATTATAGTATATATAATTCCACGACCGTGGAATACACCTATTCAAATATCCGGATACGTATGGACCAATACTACCATTTATATATATTATCTATTCCCCCCGTATCGGATACGTTTGGACCGCAACACTAACCATAGAGGCCCGGCGTTTGTACTGGTGGAGGGGGTGTCGCTTTTTATTTATAAAACCTTGGAAACATTTATTTTTGGTTGATTACGGGCACCAGGCCACCACTAGCAACGCAAACGCAACGCATGCGATTTTTTTGCGTTTGCGCTTGCGACTTTCTTCACAGTTAGAAAACGCATGCGATTGCGATTTATAAAAATGCAGAACACAAAATGCAATTGCAACGCTCCACCTGGAAAAACGCATTTTTAAAAAACTATGGGTGGGAGCTGCCATATTGTTTCCCTTAGACAGTACAGTATGATGGTATAGCTTATTGTATGTACAGAACATTCCTTCTCTGAATATTTATACATATGGGTGGGAGCTGCCATATTGTTTCCCTTAGACCGTACAGTAATTGAGTATAATCTTATTGTGTATTACAGACATTCCTTCTCTGTAAAAAAACAAAATTTATGACATTGGGGGAGCTGCCCTATTGTATCCTCTGAACAGTACAGTATGAGGGTATATGCTTACTTGATGTACAGAAACTGTCCTTTCTGTATATTTATATTATGATAACATATGGTGGGAGCTGCCTATTGAGTTCCATAGAGACAGTACAATGAGGGTATAGCTTATTGTTGTAGTACAAACATTCCTTCTCTGTATATTGTAACTATGGGGGGGAGCTGCCATACCTTGTTTCCGGCATCTTACTGTTACAGTATGAGGGTATAGCATTGTATTGTACAAGAACATTCCTTCTCTGTTATATTTATCATATGGGTGGGTGAGCTGCCATATTGTTTCCTTGAGAGAGTACAGTAATGAGGTAATAACTTATTGTGTGTATCAGAACATTCCTTCTCTGTATATTTATTTATCATCATATGGGTGGGGAGCTGCCATATTGTTTCTCCTTAGACAGTATCAGTCATGAGCGGTTATAGCTATGTGATGTACCAGAACATTCCTTCACTAGTATATTTATCATATGGTGGGAGCTGCATATTGTTTCCCTTAGAGAGAGTACAGTTTAACAATGAGGAGTTATAACTATGTGTGTACAGACATTCCATTTCTCATTGTATATTTTAATTTTATACATATGGGTGGGACCTGCCTATGTGTTTCTCCTTAGGAATCAAAGTACAGTATGAGGGTTAGTAGCTATTGTATGTAGAACATTCCTTTCTGTATATTTATATTTATACATATGGGTGGGAGTGCCATATTTTTTCCTTGAGAGAGTACAGTATCGGGTGGTATATACTTATTGTGTGTACGGAAACATTTCGTTCTCTGTATATTTATAGTTCTAATACATAGTGGGTGGGAGCTGCCATAATTGTTTTCCTATAGACAGTACAGGTATGAGGGTATAAGCTTTATGTGGTGTACAGAAATTCCTGTCTCAGTATATTGTATATTTATAACATATGGGTGAGGAGCAGCCATAGTGTTTCCCTTAGACAGTACAGTATGAGGGTAATAGCTTATTGTATGTACAGAAATTCCTTCTCTGTATATTTATACATATGGGTGGGAGCACGTGCCATTTATTGTTTCCCTTAGACAGTACATTATAGGGGTATAGCTTAATATATGTACAGAACATTCCTTCTCTGTATATTTATAATATGGGTGGAGCTGCAGATTGTTTCCCTTAGACAGTACATGTATGTGGTAGTGATTATGTGTGTGTAAAGAAAACATTCACTTCTCTAGTAATTTATTACATATTGGTGGGAGCTGCCATAATTGTTTACCTTAGACCAGTACAGTATGTGGGTTATAATTATTTGTGTGTAAGAACATTCTTCTTTGGATATGTATACATATGGTGGGGAGCGCCATATTGTTTCCCTTGAACAGTAACAGTAATGAGGGTTTATAGCTTATTGTATGTACAGAACATTCCTTCTCTGGTATATTTACTTTTTACATATGGTGGGTGCGCCATATTGTTTCCTTAGACAGTACAGTATAGGGTATAGCTCTATTGTATGTACAGACAAAACGATTCCTTCTCTGTATATTATACATATGGGGTGGGAGCTGCCATATTGTTTCCCTTAGACAGTTTAACAGTATGGAGGTTATAGCTTATTGTATGTACAGAAACATTCCTTCTACTATATATTTAAGTTTATATCATATGAGTGGGAGCTGCCATAGTGTTTCACCTTAGACAGTACAGTATGAGGGTAGAGCTTATTGTATGTTACAGAACATTCCTTCTCTGTATATTTATAAATATGGGTGGGAGCTGAGCCATATTGTTCCCCTTAGGACGTTATAGGTATGCGAGGTATAGGCTATTGTATGACAGATACAATTCATTCTCTGATATTTATTTATACATATGGGTGGGAGCTGCCATATTGTTTACCTTAGACAGTCAGTATGTGGGTATAATTTTGTGTGTACAGAACATCATTCTCTGAGTATTTATACATATAGGTTGGAAGTGCCATAGTGTTTCCCTAGACAGTTACAGTATAGAGGTATAGCTTATTGTATGTACAGAACATTCCTTCTCTGTTATATTTATATTTATACATATGGGTGGGTGCTGCCATCTGTTTCCCTTAGAGACAGTACCAGTATAAGGTACGCGTATTGTAATGTACCGAAACAGTCCTTTCTCTGTATCTTTCTATCCACTATGGGTGGGAGCTGCCCATATTGTTTCCCTTAGACAGTACAGTATGGAGGTATAGCTTTTGTATGTACAGAACATTCCTTCTCTATATAGTTATATTATACATATGAGTGGGAGCTGCCCAAGTGGTTTTCCTTAGACAGTACCGTATAGGGTTAGACAGTTATTGTATGTATCAAGAAACTTCCCTTCTCATGTTACTATTATAGAATATGGGTGGGAGCTGCATATTGTTTACCTTGACAGGTAATGTATGGAGGTATAAGGCTTATTGTATGTACAGAACATTCCTTCTTGTTATTTTATTATGTATAACTAGTGGTGGGAAGTGCCATATGTTTCCCTTAGACAGTACGTATGAGAATATCAGTTATTGTATAGTACAGAAACATTCCTTCTCTGTAAGATTTAGTAGTTATACATTATGGTGGGACTGCCATATTCGTTTTCCCTTAGATCAGTACAGTATGAGGGTATAGCTTAATATAGTTACAGAACATTCCTTCTCTGTATACTTATATTTAATACATATGGGTGCGAGTGCCATGATTGGTTCCCTTAGGAGAAACAGTATAGAGGGTTATAGCTTTGTATGTACAGACATTCCTTCTCTGTATATTTATACATATGGGTGGGAAAGCTGCCATAGTGTTTCCCATTAGAACAGTTAACAAGTATGAGGTATAGCTTTATTGTAAGTAGAACATTCCTTCTCTGTATAATTTATAACATATGGGGGGAGCTGCCATGATTGTTTCCCTTAGACAGTACAGTTGATGTATATCTATTGTATGACAGACACATTTTCCTCTGTGTATATATTTTACATATGGGTGGGAGCTTGCCATAGTGTTTGACCTTAGACGGTACAGTATGAGGGTATGCTTATTGTATGACAGAACATTCCTTCTCTGTATATTTTATATTTATACATTATGGGTGGGTAGAACTGCCATATGTGTTTCCCTAGACAGTACAGTATGAGGGTATAGCTTCATTGTGAATACAGAACATATACTTCTCTGTAATATTTAGTACATATGGGTGGGAGCTGCCATATGTTTCCTTAGACAGACAATGTGAGGTATAGCTTATTGTAGGTACAGAAACACTTCCTTCTCTGGTATATTTATATTTTTAACTAGGGTGGGAGGCTGCCATATTTGTTTACCTGTAGGACAGTGACAGTATGAGGGTATAGCTTATTGTATGTACAGAACATTCCTTTCTCTGTATATTTATATTCTATACATATGGAGTGGGCTGCCATAGTTTCCTTAGACAGTACAGTATGAGTATAAGGCTTTATTGTATGTACAGAACTTCCTTAACTGTATATTTATATTTTAATATGGCGGGGGCGAGAGGTGCGCCATTAGTGTGCTTCCCTTAGCATTACAGTATGAGGTATATCTTTTGTATGAACAGAACATTTCCTCTGTGTATATTTATACCATATGGGTGGAGCTGCCATATGTTTCCCTTATACAGTTACAGTATGAGGTTTATAGCTTATTGGTGTGTACAGAAAATTCCTTCTCTTATATTTATATTTAACATATGGTGGTGGACGCGCCATTGTTTCCCTAACAGTACAGTATGAGAGTATAGCTTAAATTGTGTGTACAGACATTCCTTCTCTGTATTATTTATATTTATACATATGGGTTGGGAGCGCCATATTGTTTCCCTTAGACAGTAACAGTATGAGGGTATAGCTTTATTGTGTGTAGAACATTCTTATCTGTATATGTCGTATTATACTATGGGTGGGAGCTGCCAGAATTGTTTTCCCTTAGACATACAGTATGAGGGTATAGTCGTATTGTGTGCTACAGAACATTCCTTCTCTGTAATTTATACATATGGGGGAGCTGCATATTGTTGCCCTTAGACAGTACAATATAGGTATAGCTTATTGTGTTACAGAATAATCCTTCTCTTATAGTTTATACATAGGGGTGGGAGCTGCCATATTGTTTCCCTTAGACAGTAACAAGTCTGGAGGTATAGCTTATGTATTCGTACAGAACATTCTTCTCTATATATTATTTTATACATATGAGGTGGGAGCTGCCCATCAGTGTTTCCCTTAGACAGTTACACAGTATAGAGGTAGAGCTTTTGTATGTACAGAACATCCTTCTCTGTATATTTATAAATTAGGGTGGGAGCGTGCCATATGTTTCCATAGAGCGTATAGTAATGGGAGGTATGCTTATTGTATGTACAAAAAACATTCCTTCTCTGTTATTTAAAAAAATATTTAACATATGGTGGAGCTGCCCATATATGTTTCGCTCTTAGACAGTTACAGTATGTGGGTATAGATATTGTGTGTACAGAACAGTCACATTTTTCCTCTGGTGTTTTTGTTATACATATAGGGTGGCTGATGTGGTAGCTGCCATATGTTCTCCCTAGACAGTACAGTAATGAGGGTATAGCTTATTGTTGTACAGAACATTCCTTCCTTGTAGATTTATATTTATACATATGGGTGGGTTGCTGCCTCTTGTTTCCCTCTAGATCATTACAGTTTATAGGTTGTATAGCTTATTGTATGTCAGAAACTTCCTTCCTCTGGTATATTTATGAATATGGGTGGGGAGCTGCCAATTGGTTCCCTTCAGACAGTACAGTATGGAGGTATAGCTTATTTGTATGTACAGACATTCCTTTCTCTATATATTTATATTTATACATATGAGTGGGATGCGCATAGTGTTTCCCTTAGTACCAGTCAGTATGAGGGGTAGAGCTATGTATTGTAGCAGAACATTCCTTCTCTGTATATTTATAAATATGGGTGGGAGCCAATAATTGTTTCCTTAGACAAGTATAGTAGGAGGTATAGTTCTATGATGTACAGAACATTTCCTTCTCTTGTATATTTATGTTATACATAGGGGTGGGAGCTGCCATATTTTCCCTTAGACAGTGACAGTATGAGAACTATAGCTTATTGTATGTACAGAAATTCCCTTCTATGTAGATTTTATATTATCATATGGGTGGGAGCTGCCATATTGTTTCCCTTAGACAGTACAGTAATAGGGTATAGCTTAATATAGTACAGAACTTCCTTCTCTGTATATTTATTTATCATATGGTGTGCGAGCTGCCATATTGGTTTCCTTAGACAGAACGTATGAGGTATAGCTTATTGTATGTACAGAACATTCTTCTGTATATTATACATATGGGTGGGGAGCTGCCATAGTGTTTCCCTTAGGACCAAGTACAGTATGAGGTATAGCTATTGTATGTACAGAACATTCCTTCTCTTTTATTTATACATATGGGTGGGAGCTGCCATATTGTTTCCCTTAGACAGTACAGTATGAGGGTATATCTTATTGTATGAACAGAACATTCCTCGTGTTTTATATTTATACATATGGGTGGGAGCTGCATATTGTTTACCTTAGACAGTACAGTATGAGGTATAGTATTGTATGTACAGAACATTCCTTCTCTGTATATTTATATTTATACATATGGGTGGGAGCTGCCATAGGTTTCCCTTAGACGTACAGTATGAGGGTAATAGCTTATTGTTGTACAAACATTCCTTCTCTGTATTTTATACATATGGGTGGAGCTGCCATATTGTTTCCCTTAACAGTACATGTGAGGGTATAGACTTATGGTCTGTACAGGCAAATCCTTCTCTGTATATTTATATTTTTACATAATGGGTGGGTAGATGCCATATTGTTTTTACCTTAGACGTACAGTCATGGGGTATAGCTTATGTAATTACAGAACATTCCTTCGCTGCTTAATTTATATTTTAACATATGGGTGGGGGCTGCCATAGTGTTTACCTTAACAGACAGTATGAGGGTTATAGCTTATTGTATGCTACAAACATTCCTTCTCCGTATTATATGTAATTTATACTATGGGATGGGAGCTGCCATAGGGTTCCCTAGAACAGTAAGTCATTGAGGGTAATCTTATTTGTATGAACAGACACTCTTTCCTCTGTGTATATTTAACGATATGGGTGGGGAGCTGCCATATTGTTCCTTATACAGTTACAGTATGAGGGTATAGCTTATTGGTGGTACAAAAAGTTCCTTCGCTGAATTATATTTTCATAGGGTGGGAGCTTGCCACTATTGTTTCCCCTTAGACATAAACAGTATGGAGAGTATAGCTTATGTGGTACAGAACATTCCTTCTCTGGTAGTATGTTAATTTATACTATGGGGTGGGAGCTGCATATTGTTTCCCTATAGACAGTTTACAGTATGAGGGTATAGCTTATTGTGTGTAAAGACACTTCCTTCTTGTATATGTCTATTTATTACATATAGGTGGGAGCTTGCCTATTTTTTTCCCTAGACAGTACAGTATGAGGTAGTAGCTTTTTTGTAAAATTGGTGTGTACAGAACATTCCTTCTCTGTTTTATATTTTTACATAATGGGTGGGAGCTCCATTTGTTTTCCTTAGACAGTTACAGTATGAGGGTAGAGCTTATTGTGGTGTACAGAACATTCCTTTCTCGTTATTGATTATACATGGTGTTGGAGCTGCCATATGTTTCCCTGACAGTACAAAATTTAAGGAGGGAGGATAGCTTTTGTGTGTACAGACATCTTCCTCTGTATATTCATATTTATACATATGGGTGGGAGCTGCCATAGTGTTTCTCAGTTGTTGTTTTTAACATATTATGCCTTTTAGCCTTGTTAAATAAGGTATGTTCATTGCAATACAGTATATTCCCCCCATTTTACAATCTTAAGGGGCCCATACATGGAACTATCATTGGACCGAGTATGGGACAAGACACCGTACATACATACATTACCTCTACATGTTGACCAATACCAAAATTATAAGCCCTCCTACGGATACGTATGGACCAATACACATATATTATATATAATTCCCTCCCTATCGGATACGTATGGACCAATACTAACCCATTATATATATATAATTCCCTTCCCTATCGATACGTATGGACCAATACTAACCATTATATATATATAATTCCCTCCCTATCGGATACGTATGGACAATACTAACCATTAATTAATATATATTCCCACTCCTATCGGATACCGTATGGACCCAATACTAACACATTATATATATAATTCCCCTCCTATCGGTTATACGTATGGTCCATTACTAACATTATATAGTATAATTCCCATTTTCCTATCGGATACGTATGGTACAATATACTAACCATACTATAATATAGATGTCCCCTCCATCGGACGATCTGGACCAATTGAACCATTATATAATATAGAATGCTCCCTCCCTATTAGGATACGTATGGGACCATACTAACCATTATATATATATTCCCTCCGCTAGCGGATACCTAGGGACCAATACTAAACCTATTATTATCAATACATTCACTCCCTAATCGGATAACGTATGGAACCATACTAACCACTTATAGTATAATAATTCACCTCCCATCGGATACGTGGGAACCAATACTACCATTATATATATCCTTATCTATTCCCGCCCTATCGGGACTACGTTTGGACGCAACACTAACCATAGGAGGCCGCGTTTGTATGGTGGAGGGGGTGTCGCTTTTTATTTAAAACCTGGAAACTTTATTTTTGGTGATTAAGGGCACGGCCACACTGCAACGCAAACGCAATCGCATGCGATTTTTTTGCGTTTGCGCTTGCGATTTCTTCAACAAGTATAGGAAAACGCATGCGATTGCGATTAAAAATGCAGAACACAAAATGCAATTGCAACGCACTGAAAAACGCATTTTTAAAAAACGCAATCGCAAGCGCAAACGCAAAAAAAACGCAGCAGTATGGCATAGCCCTAAATTAGTTTTGTGCTTTTCATGCCTCCCCATCTGTTACATGGGATCCCATGTCTACATAGAATAAGATTCTGTACAATGTGTAGCTGTAAACACCTAAACAAGCCCCACAGTTTCCTTTCCATAATGTTCCCACTGCCCGCGATAGAGCAGCCTTTACTGGCAGCAAATTTCCTCCCATCGTCTGCAGGAGATACGAACAATTCACACATAATATCCCTTGGAATGAGTTTTACAGATCCCTGTGTCCCGTATATAGGGAGACATTGAATCCAGAAATCCGAATTCCCAAAAAGATGATTTTACTGGAAACCAAACTGTGTCCAAACCACAAATGAAACTCTAACAAGTTACTAACCCAACCCATTAAACAGACCCACAAACCAACCCGCACCTACTCCCTTACTCGCAGCTTTCTAGCTGAACCCAACCTGCAACCTATTCAGTTTATCCAACCCACCAATTGGGTAACCCAGGTATTCAATGTGATACAGAACGTCCATTCACAAGTATAATCTGTATTCACAGAACTGAAATTAACACTAATGGGTTATCTCTCTCGTTAATTACACAAAGAAAAGTGAACACAAACATGTAAAAACTCTTACTGAAGTAATAATAGGGGGATTGCTGTAATTTCTGCTTTAATAACTATTTATTCATATGAATTACATAGTATCCTATATGAGATACAAAAATCATTACACATTTTGGCAAAGATTTGGTTACAGTTACATTTTGGTTACAGTAATGTAACCAAAATGTAACTTTCATTTACTTTCGATTTTCGATAATTATCTACCAAAATTCAAAAAATTCAGGTTCTGTGAAATTCGGGAGTTCCGAAAGTTTGTCGGGACTTCGAAACCCTCAGATTTGATTCGCAACTGGGCTCTAATCGAACCCACCCTCTAGTCTTGGGGGGATTATTAGTTCCTGGTCGGGATGAGATACTGTTTACAATCACTATTAATAAGAATCAATAATTGATTTGAATGGTTACATACACGTTTATTCTATGATCGTATTGACCGTCATGGAGGTGTCGGTTTCTTATCTTGCAAAACGCTCCCGATGGATAACGCTTTGTGTTTGATGTTCCTTGGATGGTGTATTTACACTTCCTTCCACGTGATGATGGGCTGGAGTTTGGACTGTTTACAGAATATCTATATAAGGGAGGGTTAATATTGTGATTGTCTAGAGAAACACTGTCACAGTCCTAATCAGCGTGATTACCTGTCTCTTTATTACATTCAGCTGTGTCACAGACCTAATCAGTGCTGATTATCTGTCTCTTTATTACATTCAGCTGTGTCACAGTCCTAATCAGCTCTGATTACCTGTCTCTTTATTACATTCAGCTGTCACATACCTAATCAGCGCTGATTACCTGTCTCTTTATTACTTCGCTGTTCACAGACCTATCAGTCTGATTACTGTCTCTTTATTACATTCAGCTGTGTCACAGTCCTAATCAGCTCTGATTACCTGTCTCTTTATTACATTCAGCTGTGTCACAGTCCTAATCACGCTGATTACCTGTCTCTTTATTACATTCACGGTGTCACAGTCCTAATCAAGCAGCGCTGATTACCCTGTCTCTTTATTACATTCAGCGTGTGTCACAGTCCTAATCAGCGCTGTTACCTGTCCTCTTTATTACATTCAGCTGTGGTCACAGTCCTAATCAGCGCTGATTACCTGTCTCTTTATTCATCACTGTGTCACAGTCCTAATCAGCGCTGATTACCTGTCTCTTTATTACATTCAGCTGTGTCACAGCCTAATCAGCGTGATTATCTGTCTCTTATTACATTCAGCTGTGTCACAGTCCTAATCAGCGCTGATTACCTTGCTCTTTATACATTCAGCTGTGTCACAGTCCTAATCAGCGCTGATTACCTGTCTCTTTATTACATTCAGCTGTGTCACAGACCTAATCAGCTCTGATTACCTGTCTCTTTATTGCATTCAGCTGTCACAGACCTAATCAGCGCTGATTACCTGTCTCTTTATAACATTCAGCTGTGTCACAGTCCTAATCAGCTCTGATTACCTGTCTCTTTATGCATTCAGCTGTCACAGACCTAATCAGCTCTGATTACCTGTCTCTATTACACTCAGCTGTGTCACAGACCTAATCAGCGCTGATTACCTGTCTCTTTATAACATTCAGCTGTGTCACAGTCCTAATCAGCTCTGATTACCTGTCTCTTTATTACATTCAGCTGTCACATACCTAATCAGCGCTGATTATCTGTCTCTTTATTACATTCAGCTGTGTCACAGTCCTAATCAGCGCTGATTACCTGTCTCTTTATTATTCATTCAGCTGTGTCACAGTCCTAATCATCGTGATTACCTGTCTCTTTATTACATTCAGCTGTGTCAAAGCCTAATCAGCTCTGATTACCTGTCTCTTTATTACATTCAGCTGTGTCACGTCCTAATCAGCGCTGATTACCTGTCTCTTTATTACATTCAGCTGGTTCACAGCCTAATCAGCGCTGATTACCTGTCTCTTTATTACATTCACTGTGTCACAGTCCTAATCAGCGCTGATTACCTGTCTCTTTATTACATTCAGCTGTGTCACAGTCCTAATCAGCGCTGATTACCTGTCTCTTTATTACATTCAGCTGTGTCACACCTAATCACGCTGATTACCTACCTGCTCTTTATATACATTCAGCTGTGTCACACGTCCTAATCATCGCTGATTACCTGTCTCTTATTACATTCAGCTGTGTCACAGCCTAATCAGCCTGATTACCTGTCTCTTATTACATTCAGCTGTGTCACAGACCTAATCAGCTCTGATTACCCTGTCTCTTTATTACATTCAGCTTGTCACAGTCCTAATCACACTGATTACCTGTGTCTTTATTACATTCGCTGTGTCCAGACCTAATCAGCTCTGATTACCTGTGTCTTTATTACATTCAGCTGTGTCACAGTCCTAATCAGCTCTGATTACCTGTCTCTTTATTACATTCAGCTGTGTCACGACCTATCACTCTGATTACCTGTCTCTTTATTCATTCAGCTGTCACAGACCTAATCAGCTCTATTACCTGTCTCTATTACATCAGCTTTGTCACAGACCTATCGCGCTGATTACCTGTTCTTTTATTACATTCAGCTGTGTCACAGTCCTATCAGCACTGATTACCTGTTCTTTATTACATTCAGCTGTGTCACAGTCCTAATCAGCTCTGATTACCTGTCTCTTATTACATTCAGCTGTGTCACAGACCTAATCAGCTCGGATTACCTGTCCTTTATTCATTCAGCTGTTCACGACTAATCAGCTCTGATTACCTGTCTCTATTACACTCAGCTGTGTCACAGACCTAATCAGCGCTGATTACCTGTCTCTTTATTACATTCAGCTGTGTCAACCTATCAGCGCTGATTACCTGTCTCTATTACATCAGCTGTTCACAGACCTAATCAGCGCTGATTACCTGTCTCTTATTACATTCAGCTTTGTCACAGATCTAATCAGCGCTGATTACCGTCTCTTTTTATCACATCAGCTGTGCACAACCCTAATCACCCTGATTACCTGTCTCTTTATTACATTCAGCTGTGTCAGACCTAATCAGCGCTGATTACCTGTCCTCTATTAACTCAGCTGTGTCACAGACCTAATCAGCGCTGATTACCTGTCTCTTTATTACATTCAGCTGTGTCCAGACTTATCATCGCTGATTACCTGTCTCTATTATTCACTCAGCTGTGTCACAGACCTAATCCGCTGATTACCTGTCTCTTTATTACATTCAGCGTGTGTCAGACCTAATCAGCGCTGATTACCTGTCTCTATTACACTCTCGCTGTGTCACAGACCTAATCAGCCTGATTACCTGTCTCTTTATTACAATCAGCTGTGTCACAGACCTAATCAGCTCTGATTACCTGTCTCTTTATTACATTCAGCTGTGTCACAGACCTAATTAGCGTTGATTATCGTCTCTTTATTACATTCAGCTGTGTCACGACCTAATCACGAGCTGATTACCTGTCTCTTTATTACAATCAGCTGTGTCACAGACCTAATCAGCTCTGATTACTGTCTCTTTATACATTCACTGTGTCACAGACCTAATCAGCGCTGATTACCTGTCTCTATACATTCAGCGTTTCAGACCTAATCAGACTGATTACCTGTCTCTTTACACTCAGCTGTGTCACAGACCTAATCAGCGCTGATTACCTGTCTCTTTATTACATCAGCTTTGTCACAGACCTAATCAGCGCTGATTACTGTCTCTTTATTACATTCCTGTGCACAGTCCTAATCAGTCCTGATTACCTGTCTCTTTATTACATTTAGCTGTGTCACAGTCCTAATCAGTCTGATTACTTCCTTTTTACATTCAGCTGGTCCCAGTCCTAATCAGCGCTGATTATCTGTCTCTATTACATTCAGCTGTGTCACATCTAATCAGCGCTGATTACCTGTCTCTTTATTACATTCACCTGTGTCACAGTCCTAATCAGCGCTGATTACCTGTCTCTTTATTACATTCAGCTGTGTCACAGTCCTAATCAGCGCTGATTACCTGTCTCTTTATTACATTCAGCTGTGTCACAGTCCTAATCAGCGCTGATAACCTGTCTCTTTATTACATTCAGCTGTGTCACAGTCCTAATCAGCGCTGATTACCTGTCTCTTTATTACATTCAGCTGTGTCACAGACCTAATCAGCTCTGATTACCTGTCTCTTTATTACATTCAGCTATGTCACAGTCCTAATCAACACTGATTACCTGTGTCTTTATTACATTCAGCTGTGTCACAGACCTAATCAGCACTGATTACCTGTATCTTTATTACATTCAGCTGTGTCACAGTCCTAATCAGCTCTGATTACCTTCTCTTTATTACATTCAGCTGTGTCACAGACCTAATCAGCTCTGATTACCTGTCTCTTTATTGCATTCAGCTGTCACAGACCTAATCAGCTCTGATTACCTGTCTCTATTACACTCAGCTGTGTCACAGACCTAATCAGCGCTGATTACCTGTCTCTTTATTACATTCAGCTGTGTCAGACCTAATCAGCGCTGATTACCTGTCTCTATTACACTCAGCTATATCACAGACCTAATCAGCGCTGATTACCTGCTCTTTATTACATTCAGCTTTGTCACAGATCTAATCAGCGCTGATTACCTGTCTCTTTATCACACTCAGCTGTGTCACAGACCTAATCAGCGCTGATTACCTGTCTCTTTATTACATTCAGCTGTGTCAGACCTAATCAGCGCTGATTACCTGTCTCTATTACACTCAGCTGTATCACAGACCTAATCAGCGCTGATTACCTGTCTCTTTATTACATTCAGCTGTGTCACAGACCTAATCAGCGCTGATTACCTGTCCTCTTTACATTCAGCTGCGTCACAGTCCTAATCAGCGCTGATTACCTGTCTCTTTATTACATTCAGCTGTGTCACAGACCTAATCAGCTCTGATTACCTGTCTCTTTATTACATTCAGCTGTGTCACAGACCTAATCAGCTCTGATTACCTGTCTCTTTATTACATTCAGCTATGTCACAGTCCTAATCAACACTGATTACCTGTGTCTTTATTACATTCAGCTGTGTCACAGACCTAATCAGCACTGATTACCTGTCTCTTTATTACATTCAGCTGCGTCACAGACCTAATCAGCGCTGATTACCTGTATCTTTATTACATTCAGCTGTGTCACAGTCCTAATCAGCTCTGATTACCTGTCTCTTTATTACATTCAGCTGTGTCACAGTCCTAATCAGCGCTGATTACCTGTCTCTATTACATTCTGCTGTGTCACAGACCTAATCAGCTCTGATTACCTTTCTCTTTATTGCATTCAGCTGTCACAGACTAATCAGCTCTGATTACCTGTCTCTATTACATCAGCGTGGTCACAGACCTAATCAGCGCTGATTACCTGTCTCTATTACACTCAGCTGTATCACAGACCTAATCAGCGCTGATTACCTGTCTCTTTATTACATTCAGCTTGTCACAGATCTAATCAGCGCTGATTACCTGTCTCTTTATCACACTCAGCTGTGTCACAGACCTAATCAGCGCTGATTACCTGTCTCTTTATTACATTCAGCTGTGTCAGACCTAATCAGCGCTGATTACCTGTCTCTATTACACTCAGCTGTGTCACAGACCTAATCAGCGCTGATTACCTGTCTCTTTATTACAATCAGCTGTGTCACAGTCCTAATCAGTCCTGATTACCTGTCTCTTGATTGGATTTACAGGCAGACACTCACATAACTAGAACTTTGTGATGACTTTTAAGCAAAATTTTATGTTTTAAAAAATTTCCTAAATGACAAATTGTTTAAAATATATTTCCCTCTTTGCCCCCAGGGAAGGAAGATCGATTGGAGGCTGATAAGGGATGAACCCAACACAGTGGGTACCTTTCGTAGCCTACAATGTTCACACTGCATTATTAAAGGGTAAATATGCCAGTTGGAGTCTGTGAAACAGGCAAGTTATAGTTCCTAGACTCTAGCATTTCCCTAAACAGCTCAATACAAGGGAACAGTAAGTGTGAAATGGAAATATTTACATTGGCCCCGGGTTTTAATTGTAGCAGCTGAGTAAATATTATGAAATGCACCGAAGATTTATGGGGATCCATCTCCGACAATGCTGGGTCCTATCAGCCGTATTCATTAGTGGTCCAGACTGGGGGGGGATAATGTATTAGGTCACCAGGTTCCTACAGGCGAAGGATACCTTACCCCAAACCATTAACTCATTAAAACTATTGCTGGCAAATCTGAAAAGGTATTTATCTCAATTCCTGCCAAGATATAAAAATGATTTCATATTAATATTTTATCCCCAATGTTTTCAGTCATCGGCTGTCATTCCTCTTACAATCTCACACAACATACACCCACATATATGTACCCATATGGAACAGTAATATGTTTACTATGTGGTTCAGCTCCACATGGACTATCAACTGTTTAGACTTTTGAAGATCATTTATATGGTAACCCCAATACAATTATACTTGGTTGGGAAGGTCCAAGTGATCAAGGGGCTTCCCAGTCTTGGTCAGTCTCATACTAACGGTGCCCATAGACTAGGAACTCCGAGAAAACTCGTTATTTGGAAAATTTTCAAAAATATGTATTTTCGAAAACATGAGTCATCCTCGTAATTTCGATAATTTTCGAAATTTCGAGAAATCTGCGGTTCGGAAGGCAGAAAATCCGGAAAAATCCGACGTTCGCGAATGGGATAAATCCGCGGCGGATCCGGGTTCGGATCCGCGAACCGGCCATCCCTAGTTAACACTGAGAGGGTAGAGTGGGTTTTTATGAATGGAGCCCAATACAATTGTAAAGAAAGGTCACACATAGATAACTAAACTGTGGGATAAAAGGAAATGAGAAATGAGAAATGAGTATTGGGAAAGCCATTTCCAATCAAGGAAAACGATATCATGGTTTGGTTAGAGTAGACTGGGTTACTTCTGGCAAACTGGCAAAATCCATGGAGGTGCTTTCTATATAACAATGGAAGACAGACCCAGGGTTCTCACTTTAAGGATAATTACAACAAAACCATTGAAAGGATTTCAAAGGAACGACAATTGTTAAGGGAACAGTTTAGTTTTAATGAACTGAGGGTCTGAGGGATATAATTGAATAGCTGGAAGGCTAGATCTTGGTAAGCCATAGAACAGGGTGAAGGATTGTCAGGAAGTCCTACGAGCTGAACCGTTTGGGGGTTGACTATTGGCCGCTTGGTTGCGGAGAGGTTCTGGAGGTTTGGCAATCTCATTAGATCATCCGTGTGCAGCTTTGGATGTCACAAAACAAAAATAGGTGAAAAAAAACTAAGATTTTATGGTCCCTGGTAAATGTGTCCTCACACACAATCAAGCCTTGGAGATCTGACTGAGCGAGCTACTCGTTACTGCCAACAGGATGAAGTCATCCTCCTCGGGGAAGCATTAAAGGGAGCTCAGAGTCCCGCTATTCGCCAGCAATCAGATGGGAGGGTGGAGGGACTCTGGGAACAAACCCTGGCCCTGGAAATAGCCAAGGTGTTAGAACTCTTCGTAATCTCTTGGACAACACTGTAATCATTCTGCAACATAAACAGTTTCACAGTGGACACAGCCCATGGCGTGGGATGGCGTGTGAAAAGTCTGTGTCTACGGGAACGAACCAACGGTGATAAAATAAAAAGGAAATATATTGAGATACTATTGGAGTTTTTGCTTTTCAGCAGATCCATAAATTCAAACAAATAAACTCTAAATAGTCTATGGTGAAGGTAACTCTACCACCTCATTAAAGGGCGTCTATAGTGAAATTTACACATTGCTCCAATTCAGACATAATAAAAGGTTATTGTATTCTGCCTTATTCTTACCATCCTCTGTGGCTAACTTACTGCAGAGCTCCCCCTCCCCCCCCCTCTATGGTCATTTCCCCGTTTATATAGTGCGGCTGTGAACCAAGCCTGTGAAACAAGCCGCTCCTCTGCATTAATCCTTCTACACATCACTCTAACCTTTGTTAAAAAAAAACAAACAAAAAACCTTGGTATGTAAGCCTGTAGAGAGCAAGTGTCTCTGTTCTGGAGATACTTGCTACATAAGGAATGGGAGGGGGGTGAGTTAGGAGAGACCTGTGTCATGCCTTATCACTGCAGCCCTATTGTTCACCTGATTGGTGAAAGCTGCTTCATTCTCCTTCCCTTTACTTCTGTTCTAAACCCAGTATGTGCCAAGCATTTTAGTGAGCAGGAAGGTGTCATTGGGCTTGTTGTAAAACTTATGTAAGCCTACACACTACACTGGCATGCTGTTAGGGGATTTGATTGACAGCTCAAGCAGGAGTGGTGTATTGAAATCTTGACTTTAACTTGCATATCTCGGGACAGAGGAGGAAACTGAAGAAAATAAAGGTACTCTGGGGGTTGGGGGGAAATATACAACACATTGAAAGAAGAAAAAAAAATACATTTTCTCACTATAGATGCCCTTTAATGTCCAAACTAAGCATTAAAGGGATGTCCACCATCTAAACTTTACACACAGCTTACAGACACCCCCAAATCCACTTTTTGTTATATTATCCTCCCCAAAGATGCCAAAGATGAAACATTATTTATTCCCCCCACTTGTATCTGTATGTTGTCCCTCCCACATAGATTGTAAGCTCTTCGGGCAGGGATCTCATTCCTATTGTGTCAAGGCTTGTTGCACTTATATCAATTTATACATAATTTATATATCTGTGTTCTTAACCGATGTATGAAATTGTATTTTAATTTAATTTTTATCTATCTGTATAATACGCACTTTCCCCTTGTTTGTATACTCTGTATTTTTATAATGTACAGCGCTGTGTCCCCAAGTGGCGCTATATAAAAAACATATACATACATACTGTATAATCTGTATTGTTATAATGTACAGCGCTGCGTACCCCATGGCGCTATATAAATAAACATATACATACATACTGTATAATCTGTATTGTTATAATGTACAGCGCTGTGTACCCAAGTGGCGCTATAATAAAACATATACATCATACTGTATAATCTGTATTGTTATAATGTACAGCGCTGCGTCCCCAAGTGGCGCTATATAAATAAACATGTATCATACATACTGTATAATCTGTATTGTTATAATGTACAGCGCTGGTCCCAAGTGGCGCTATATAAATAAACATATACATACTACTGTATAATCTGTATTGTTTAATGTACACGCTGTTCCCCAAGTGGCGCTTAATAAACATATACATACATACTGTATAATCTGTATTGTTTATATGTACAGCGCTGTGTACCCAAGTTGCGCTATATAAATAAACATATACATACATACTGTATAATCTGTATTGTTATAATGTACAGCGCTGTGTACCCATGGCGCTATATAAATAACTATACATACATACTGTATATCTGTATTGTTATAATGTACAGCGCTGTGTACCCAAGTGGCGCTATATAAAAAACATATCATACATACTGTATAATCTGTATTGTTATAATGTACAGCGTGTACCCAAGTGGCGCTATATAATAAACATATACATACATACTGATAATCTGTATTGTTTATAATGTACAGCGCTGCGTACCCAAGTGGCGCTATATAAAAAACATATACATACATACTGTAAATCTGTATTGTTATAATGTACAGCGCTGCGTAATCAAGTGCGCTATATAAATAAACATATACATACATCTGTATACACTGTATTGTTATAATGTACAGCGCTGTGTCCCCAAGTGGCGCTATATAAATAAACATATACATACATACTGTATAATCTGTATTGTTATACTGTACACAGCGCTGTGTCCCACGTGGCGACTATATAAACATATACATACATACTGTATAATTGTATTGTTATAATGTACAGCGCTGTGTACCCAATGGCGCTATATAAATAAACTATACATACATACTGTATAATCTGTATTGTTATAATGTACAGCGCTGCGTACCCAAGTGGCGCTATATAAATAAACATATACATACATACTGTATAATCTGTATTGTTATAATGTACAGCGCTGTGTCCCCAAGTGGCGCTATATAAATAAACATTACATACATACTGTATAATCTGTATTGTTATAATGTACAGCGCTGCGTCCCAAGTGGCGCTATATAAATAAACATATACATACATACTGTATAATCTGTTATGTTATAATGTACAGCGCTGTTTCCAAGTGGCGCTATATAAACATATACATACATACTGTATAATCTGTATTGTTTAATGTACAGCGCTGTGTACCCAAGTTGCGCTATATAAATAAACATATACATACAACTGTATAATCTGTATTGTTATAATGTACAGCGCGTGTACCCAAGTGGCGCTATATAAATAAACATATACATACATACTGTATAATCTGTGTATAATGTTTATACAGCGCTGTGTACCCAAGTGGCGCTATATAAATAAAACATATACATACATACTGATAATCTGTATTGTTATAATGTACAGCGCTGTGTACCCAAGTGGCGCATATAAATAAACATATACAACATACTGTATAATCTGTATTGTATAATGTACAGCGCTGCGTACCCAAGTGGCGCTTATATAATAAACATATACATACATACTGTATAATCTGTATTGTTATAATGCACGCGCTGCTATGCAAGTGGCGCTATAAAATAAACATATACATACATACTGTATAATCTGTATTGTTATAATGTACAGCGCTGTGTCCCCAAGTGGCGCTATATAAATAAACATTACATACATACTGTAAAATGTATTGTTATAATGTACAGCGCTGTGTCCCAAGTGGCGCTATATATATAAACATATACATACAACTGTAATATGGATTGTAATGTAAGCGCTGTGTACCCAAGTGGCGCATTATAAATAAACATATACATACATACTGTATAATCTGTATTGTTATAATGTCAACGCTGTGTATCAAGTGGCGCTATATAAAAACCTACATACATACTGTATAATCTGTATTGTTATAATGTACAGCGCTGTGTACCCAAGTGGCGCTATATAACAAATATACATACATACTGTATAATCTGTATTGTTATAATGTACAGCGCTGTGTACCCAAGTGGCGCTATATAAATAAACATCATACATAACTGTATAATTGTATTGTTATAATGTACAGCGCTGTGTACCCAAGTGGCGCTATATAAAAAACATATACATACATACTGTATAATCTGTATTGTTATAATGTACAGCGCTGGTACCCAAGTGGCGCTATATAAATAAAATCCATACATACTGTATAATCTGTATTGTTATAATGTACAGCGCTGTGTATCCAAGTGGCTCTATATAAATAAACATATACATACATACTGTATAATCTGTATTGTTATAATGTACAGCGTGCGTACCAAGTGCGCTATATAAATAAACATATACATACATACTGTATAATCTGTATTGTTTATAATGTACAGCGCTGTGTCCCAAGTGGCCTATATAAATAAACATATACATACATACTGTATAATCTGTATTGTATAATGTACAGCCCTGTGTCCACAAGTGGGCGATATAAATAAACATTAAATCATACTGTATAATCGTATTGGTATAAGTACAGCGCTGTGTACCCAAGTGGGCTATATAAAAAACATATACATACATACTGTATAATCTGTATTGTTATAATGTACAGCGCTGCGTACCCAAGTGGTGCTAATAAAATAAACATATACATACATACTGTATAATCTGTATTGTATAATGTACAGCGCTGTGTCCCAAGTGGCGCTATATAAATAAACATGTACATACACACTGTATAATCTGTATTGTTATATGTACAGCGCTGTGTCCCCAAGTGGGCGCTATAAATAAACATATACATAACATACTGTATAATCTGTATTGTTTATAATGTACAGCGCTGTGTCCCCAAGTGGCGCTATATAATAAACAATACATACATACTGTATAATCTGTATTGTTATAATGTACAGCGCTGCGTACCCAAGTGGTGCTATATAAATAAACATATATATATACATACTGTATAATCTGTATTGTTATAATGTACAGCGCTGTGTACCCAAGTGGCGCTATATAAATAAACATGTACATACACACTGTATAATCTGTATTGTTATAATGTACAGCGCTGTGTCCCCAAGTGGCGCTATATAAATAAACATATACATACATACTGTATAATCTGTATTGTTATAATGTACAGCGCTGTGTACCCAAGTAGCGCTTTATAAATAAAATTATACATACATACATTTAGCAATAAAAGTGTAACCTTTCTATTTTTGTAGCTTCATTTCTGCCTAACAAAAATATCGTAGCCTTTATTGTATCACAATGACATGTATGACATCATTAGAGTGATGTAATATGATAAGTAATGAACTGTTTTTGATACTGTATCTGTATTTAGTTCAACTGGACTTGAAGTTTAGTTCTTTAAGACGAATCACTAGTTATCCGGTTGGCTTTCTGGCCAAACGTATGAGAGACCCAGTCGGATGACTAGCGAAACGTCTTCAAGAACTAAACTGCAAGTCCAGTTGGTCGACCTGAACACACAGAT
>JAACNH010000132.1:46383-71886 GCA_019447015.1 Hymenochirus boettgeri
TATATAATATTAAAGTAATATGATAATATAATATTAACTATACTAATAGTCCTGTACTTGTAATCTAACTGTCCTCTAATAGTGCAACTATACTGATAATACTCATACGTAATATCTGATATTATAATAGTCCTCTGCTCAATATCTAGTCATTAATGATAATATCATAGTAAATATGATAATAGAAATCGTATGTAATGATAATATAACTGTATATAATCAGTACTTAATGATCATATCAATCGTACATCTCACTGATCTTATAATAGTAACATATGGCATTTATCATAAGTCTACTACCTGTAATCTCCTCGATCCTTAATGCTCCTCTCCCTACGTCCTATACTGAACTCTCATAGTCCTTTACTGACTCTTATACTCGTCCTTGCTCCTCTCCTGTCCTCTACCCTGTCCGCTCTACGTCCTCTCACTAGCTCCTCCCCTCGTCTACTCCTGCTCTCATTCTCTTCCTGTTCGCTGGTCCTAGATAACAATAATATACTATTAATATAATGATAATCTCATAGTAAATAGATGATCTTTAAAGTCATCTGCTAATATAATCGTCATGTTATGGTACTATACTGTCATATAATAGTCTATAATGCTAATAGACTAGTCCCTCTCTCTCCGCTCCTCTCCATGTCTTTTTCACTGGTCCTGCTACCTCCTCCTCTCGTCCTCTGCTCCTCTCCTCGTCCTCTCCTGCTCCTTTCCCGTCCTTTCCTGGTCCTCTCCTCTCCTCTCCTCGTCCTCTGCTCTCTCTCCGTCCTCTCTGCTTCTCTCCTCCTCCTCTCCCGTCCTCCTCCCTGCTCCTCCCTCCTCTCTCCTCGTCTCTCTCCTGCTCCTCCTCTCAGTACTGTACTAGGTACATATAATGGTACTACAATAGTGCATTGGTGCAAATAATTCTAAGGGGCTAGTGCCTATAATATAGAAATTTGCCCTGGTTATTATTTGCCAAATAACCAATCATTGCATTTTACTGGGACCTGCAGTAGATAATATGTATTGTTGGTGCAGATTGGTTGCTAATATATGATTGGTTGTGTGCAAATTGGTTGCATAATATGTGATTGGCTGGTGGCGATTGGTTGCATAAATAGATTGGTTTGTTGTGCAAATTGGTTGCATAATATGTGATTGGTTGGTGCAGATTGGTTGCATAATATGTGATTAGTTGGTGCAGATTGGTTGCATAATATGTGATGGTTTGGTGGAGATTGGTTGCATAATATGTGATTGGTTGGTGCAGATTGGTTGCATAACATATGATTGGTTGGTGCAAATTGCTTGCATAATATGTGATTGGTTGGTGCAAATAGGTTGCATAATATATGATTGGTTGGTGCAGATTGCTTGCATAATATGTGATTGTGTGGTGGGCAAATTGGTTGCATATAATGTGATTGGTTGGTGCAGATGGTTACATAAATGTGATTGGTTGGTGCAGATTGGTTGCATAATATGTGATTGGTTGGTGCAATTGCTTGCATAATATGTGATTGGTTGGTGCAAATAGGTTGCATAATATGTGATTGGTTGGTGCAGATTGCTTGCATAATATGTGATTGGTTGGTGCAAATTGGTTGAATATAGTGACTGTTTGTTGCAGATTGCTTGCATAATATGTGATTGGTTGGTGCAGATTGGTTGCATAACATATGATTGGTTGGTGCAAATTGGTTGCATAATATCTGATTGGTTGGTGCAAATTGGTAGCATAATATGTGATTGGTTGGTGCAGATTGCTTGCATATATGTGATTGTTGGTGCAAATTGGTTGCATAATATGTGATTGGTTGGTGGGCAGATTGGTTGCATAATATGTGATTGGTTGGTGCAGATTGGTTGCATAACATATGATTGGTTGGTGCAAATTGCTTGCTAATATGTGATTGGCTGGTGCAAATAGGTTGCATAATATGTAGATTGGTTGGTGGAGATTGGTTGCATAACGTGGTTGGTTGGTGCAGATTGGTTGCATAATATGTGATTTGGTTGGTGCAAATTGGTTGCATAATATGTGGTTGGTTGGTGGGCAGATTGTGTGCATATTGTGATTGGTTGGTGCAAATTGGTTGCATAATATGTGATTGGTGGGTGCAAATTGGTTGCATAATATGTGATTGGTTGGTGCAGATTGGTTGCATGTATGTGATTGGTTGGTGCAAATTGGTTGCATAATATGTGATTGGTTGGTGGAGATTGGTTGCATAACATGTGGTTGGTTGGTGCAAATTGCTTGCATAATATGTGATTGGCTGGTGCAAATAGGTTGCATAATATGTAATTGGTTGGTGGAGATTGGTTGCATAACGTGGTTGGTTGGTGCAGATTGGTTGCTAATATGTGATTGGTTGTGCAAATTGGTTGCATAATATGTGATTGGTTGTGGTGCAATTGGTTGCATAATATGTGATTAGTTGTGCAGATTGGTTGCATAATATGTGATTGTTTGGTGCAAATTGGTTGCATAATATGTGATTGGTTGGTGGAGATTGGTTGCATAATATGTGATTGGTTGGTGCAGATTGGTTGCATAATATGTGATTGGTTTGGTCAAATTGTTGCATAATATTGATTGGTTGGTGCAGATTGGTTGCATAATATGTGATTGGTTGGTCAGATTGGTTGCATAAAATGTGATTGGTTGGTGCATTGGTTGCAAATATGTGATTGGTTGGTGAGATGTTGGCATAACATGTGGTTGGTTGGTGCAGATTGGTTGCATAATATGTGATTGGTTGGTGCAGATCGGTTGGTAATTTTGCTGTTTCATACTACATACATAGTGATAGTAGTTTGTGGTTGAAACACTCTAGAGCACAGTGACGCTTGGAAGTGTTTATTCATTTCTCCTCCATTGTCCTCTCTAATTCTAGACCAGAGGTTCCCAAAGTATTGGCCCTAATGTAAGAAAAACTTCATAAATATTTAGCGTACCTGTAACTGTACTTCATATGCGGACGGAGAGATTGTGATGATTACAGGAGGTAGGAATACTCAATCCTGTCTTCCATAGAATACAAATGATGATTACAGGAGGTAGGAATACTCAGTCCTGCCTTCCATAGAATTCCAATGATGATTACAGGAGGTAGGATTAGTGAGTCCTACCTTCCATAGAATACAAATAATGATTACAGGAGGTAGGAATACTCAGTCCTGCCTTCCATAGAATTCCAATGATGATTACAGGAGGTAGGAATACTCAGTCCTGCCTTCCATAGAATACAAAATGATCATTACAGGAGGTAGGAATACTCAGTCCTACCTTCCATAGAATTCCAATGATGATTGCAGGAGGTAGGAATACTCAGTTCTGCCTTCCATAGAATTCCAATGATCATTACAGGAGGTAGGAATACTCAGTGCTGCCTTCCATAGAATTCCAATGATCATTACAGGAGGTAGGAATACTCAGTTCTGCCTTCCATAGAATTCCAATGATCATTACAGGAGGTAGGAATACTCAGTGCTGCCTTCCATAGAATTCCATGATCATTACAGGAGGTAGGAATACTCAGTTCTGCCTTCCATAGAATTCCAATGTCATTACGAGCCGGGGTAGGAATACTCAGTTCTGCCTCCATAGAATTCCTGATCATTACAGGAGGTAGAATACTCAGTCTGCCTCCCAGAATTCCAATGATCATTACAGGAGGTAGGAATACTCAGTGCTGCCTTCCATAGAATTCCAATGATCATTACAGGAGGTAGGAAACTCAGTGTGCTCTTCCATAGAATTCCAATGATCATTACAGGAGGTAGGATTTCAGCTTTGTATCCATGGAATTGGGCGTGTACATGAATTGCACTGGGTAAATCACGCATGAAACACATTAGCCCCACCAGTCACCTTCAGTGCTACAATACAAGGTGGGGCCCTATAAAGCAGGGATTCTCAAACAGTGTGCCTCCAGATGTTTGAAACTACAACTCCCAGCATTCCCTGCCATCCCTCTGTAATTGCTGGGAGTTGTAGTTTTCAAACATCTGAGGATCACTGTTGAGAATCCCTGCTACAGTGAATGGTTGGGGAGATTGAGTACCTTGGCCGTGCAGATTTGTCGTTATAACAACTGATTCATTCTAGAACTATAAGGGAGGTAGGAGCTGTTTTGTGATGTGTTGTTGTCCATTGAGACAAATTAAATGGGAATTGGTCAGTGTATGGATACAATTCCCAGTGTAAAGGTTGAATGGAAATTGAATGGAATCCTCATATACCCCTGTCTGTAGCTCTGAGCCAGTGTCTCCCTGCATACAATCAGGACATTAATGTTCATTATTTATGGATGAAATGAGGATTTCGTCATCTCCTCTCTGGTAGTGACCTTAGCTGATTTGCTTTATAGCATATACAGAGAGCCCTTTAGGAATCAATTCCAGCCCTTGCTGGATAATCAGCAGTCAGACATACAGAGCCCTCCAGCCATACACACGGAAAGGATTTATGCAGATTGCTAACAATGAAACCTTAGCCTGTAATTGTTCGAACCCCAAGGACTGATTGTTCGCGCCCAGATCTCAGCTCAGTAATGGAAAGTGAAAGATTGTAAACCGCTCCTAATTCTCCATCCGTTTCAATTCACTTTTCCTGGACAATGAAAAGATTGTGTCACAGTATCTGGAATCATTCGTATCGCTGGTGTTTTACCAAACGTCTCATTAGGAACAATATGTTTGTGTGGTTCTAATATAACCGAAGGGGCAGTAAAATTAAAATATTAATGTTGATTCACAGACTGTTCGTACTGCCAGAAAGTGAAAAAAATCGATAGAATTCCATAGAGCAAAATTGTGTGTGGGTTATTATATGTATGACATCATCAGAGCGATGTAATATGCTGGGTAATGAACTGATTTTTTTACCGTTCCACTGCTGGGAATCTGGAAACCAAACTGTGTCCAAACCACAAATGAAACTCTAACAAGTTACTTATAACTTCCCATTATGATAAATAGCACGTCAAAGTAAAATGTTAAAATACAACTGCGCTTTAATAGCATTTTAACAAACTGAAAGTAAATGATAATTTACAGTAGGGATACATTATCCCTTATAATACATGAGTGGTACCCAGAGTTCCCTGTATAACTCAGTCTGTGTCCTTGTACCTTTATATAGACACAGAACTCCTCAGTGACTTCTAATATCCTTATAATTTACAGTAGGGGATACATTATCCTTATAATACATGAGTGGTACCCAGAGCGGACCCCGTGGAGAAGTTGGGGGGGGGCAGCCCACCCACAAACTAGCGCTTTTGCCATGGAAGAACACACAGTTAATAAGAAAGACCCCCAGAGCCAAAAAGCGGCTATATGTAACTACGCACCAGCCTGGACACATAACTATAGCACTTAAACACAAAACAAGTTTTTAGGGGGAGGCGGGAAGGGGAAAACACACAGGTGAATATAGAGCCCAATACAACAGCTTGTTAATGTATAACACACACGGGTAATTAATAGTACCCATACACAAACAGGCTGTAAGGAAGAACACACGATAATAAAGTACCCCATACACTAAAAGCTGATGATACACAGGTAATAATAGTAACCCAACACAACATCAATGTAATGTAATAACACACAGGAGTAAATATGTTACACACTACACAAAGCTTTAATAATACGAGTAATAATAGTACCCAACACAAACAGGGCTTGTATAATACGTGTAATAACACACAACAAGTAAGGTAATAATAGACACATACACAAACGGGGCTTGTAATGTAATTATACAGCCCAGTGTTAATAATTAGGTCCCATACACAAACAGGCTTGTAATGTAATAACCACAGGTAATATAGTACCCATACACAAACCGTTGTAATGTCATTAAACGTGAATAATAGTACCCATACACAACAGGCTTGTAATGTAATAACACTCCGAGTATAATAGTACACCATACACAACAGGCTTGTAATGTAATAACAACAGTGTAAAATAGTACCCACACAAACAGGCTTGTAATGTAATAACATACAGTTAATAATATACACACACAGGCTTTAATGTAATAACACACAGTGTAATAATAGTACCCATACACAAACAGGCTTGTAATGTAATAACACACAGAGTAATAAAAGTACCCATACACAAACAGTGCTTGTAATTAATAACACACAGTGTAATAATAGTACCCATACACAAACTGATTGTATGTAATAACACACAGAGTAATAATAGTACCCCAACACAACAGGCTTGTAATGTAATAACACACAGTGTAATAATAGTACCCATACACAACAGGCTTGTAATGTAATAATAAGTAACAAACCCTGAAGTTAATAAACGATATATAACCCATAGCACAAACGAGTAGTATGTAATAACACACAGCGGTAATAATATACCCCATGACACAACTGACTTTGTAAATGTACGATAACACAGAGGGCACGGGTAATAATAGTACCATACCAACCAAAAAGCTACTGTGTAATGTAATAACCACACAGTGAATAATGAGTACCAACACAAACAGTCTATGTAATAAACCACACAGTGTAATAATAGTACCCATACACAAACAGGCTTGTAATGTAATAACACCAGAGTAAATAATAGTCCCACACCAACGACTTGTAATGTAATAACCCCACACATATTTAATAGTACCACACACAAACTGACTTGTACTGTAATACACACACAGAAGTAATAATAGCACCCCACTACAACGACTTGTAATAACACACGAGTAATAATAGTACCCACACTCAAACTGGCTTGTAATGTAATAACACACAGGTAATAATAGTACGCCACACCAAACTGACTTGTAATGTCATAACACACAATAATCTAGTACCCACACACAAACTGACTTGTAATGTAATAACACACAGAGTAATAATATCACCACACACACAAACTCTTTTAATGTAATAACACACAGAGTAATAATAGCACCCACACCACAACGACTTGTAATTAAATAACACACGGAGTATATAGTACCCACACAAAACTGCTTGTAATGTAATAACCCAGTGAATAATAGTAACCCACCACAACTGACTTGTAATGTACTCCACACCGATTAATAATAGTACCCATACACAACTGAACTTGTAGTAATAACCCACAGTGGTAATAATAGTACCCACACACAAACTGACTGTAATGTAATAACACACAGAGTAATAATAGTACCCACACACACTGCCTTGTATGTAATCACCACACCGTGTCATATAGTACCCACACACAAACTGACTTGTTAATGTAATACACACAGATAATAATCGTATCCCATACACAAAACTGAACTGTAATGTATACACACAGAGTAATATAGTACCCATACACACACCTGACTTTAATGTAATAACACACAGTGTAATACTAGTACCCCCACCACACAAACTGACTTGTAATTTCTACACACAGAAGTAATAAAGCCCCGACACACAACTGACTTGTAATGTAGAACACCAGCAGTAATAATAGCACCCCCACACAAACTGACTGTAAGTAATAACACACAGAGTAATAATAGTACCCACACAACCTGACTGTAATGTAATAACACACAGAGTACTAATAAGTACCCCCACACACCTGACTTGTAATGTAATAACACCAGAGTACTAATATCCAACACACAACTGACTTGTAGGTAATAACACACAGAGTAAATAACTAGCACACCCACAACACAACTTGACTTGTAATGTAATACACACAGTGGTAATATAGTACCCACACCACAAACGCCTTGTAATAATAACAACACAAGAGTATTAATAGTACCCATACACAAACGCCTTGTAATGTAATAACACATAGAGTAATAATAGTACCCTACACAAACTGACTTTTAATGTAATAACACCCATTGTAATAATAGTATCGCACCCACAACTTACTTGTATATACCACACAGAGTAATACAGACCCCACACAAACTGACTTGTAGGTAATCACACACAGAGTAATAATAGTACCACCCACAAACTGACTGTAATTGTAAGAACCACAAGTAATACTAGTACCCACACACACTGCCGTGTAAGGTAAATAACACCACAGAGTAAGAATAGTACCCATACACAAACTGACTTGTAATGTAATAACACACATAGTAATAAACACACAGAGTAATAACACCCAGAGTAATAATAGTAGCCACACACAAACTGACTTGTAAGGTAATCCACACAGAGTATAATACACCCACACACAACTGACGTGTAATGTAATAACACACAGTCAAATAATAGTACCGGTGTGACACACACACAACTGAGTGTAATGTACTCACAAATAAGTATAATAGTACCCATACACAAACTGACTTAATGTTAATAACACACAGTGTAATAATAGTATCCACACACAAACTGACTGTAATGTAATACACACAACAGAGTAATAATAGCACCCCCACAAAAACTGACTTGGAATGTATAACACCCTAGTAATAATAGTACCCCCAACAAACTGACTTGTATGTAAAACACACAGAGTAATTAATAGTACCCACACACAAACTGGACTGTAAGGTAATAACAACAGAGTATCATATTCCCCATACCCACTGACTTGTAATGTGAATAACACACAGAGTAAAAACAACACAGAGTTAAGAACACACAGATAATGATAGTACCCACACACAAACTGACTTGTAAGTAATAACACCAGAGTAATAAATATTACCCATACCAAACTGACTTGTATGTAATACCAACAGAGTAATAACACCCAGGTAATAAAACACAGAGTAATAATAGTCCCACCCCCAACTGACGTGTAAGGTAATAACCACGAGAAATAATAGTACCCACACACAAACTGACTGTAATGTATAACACACAGATAATACCACAGAGTAATAAAATTACCCATCCTAAACAGGCTTGTAATGTAATAACGACACAGTGAATAATAGTACCCAGACACAAACAGGCTGCAATGTACTAACACACAGTGTAATAATAGTAACGCTTAACAAACAGCTTGTAATGTAAATAACACACAGAGTAATAATATAAGTACCCATAACACCAACAGGCTTTTAATGAATCCCACACAGAGGATATAATAGTAACCCTAACGCAACAGGCTTGTAATGTAATAACCCACAGTGTACTAATCGTAACCATAACACAACAGGCTTGTAATGTGTATAACCCACAGTGTAATAATAGTACCCTTACACAAACACAGGCCTTGTAATGTAATAACCACAGGTAATAATAGTACCCATACACAACCAGCTTGTAATGTAATCACATCCTGTGTAATAATAGTCCCTACCCAACACATGGCGTGTAATGTCTAACACCAGATACAATAGTAACCATAACCAAACAGGCTGTAATGTAATACACACGGGATAATAGTAACCCATACCCAAACAGGCTGTTAATTTAAATAACACACAGTGTAATAATAGTAACCATAACAAACAGGCTTGTAATGTACTACACACACAGTGTAATAAATATACCATACACAAACAGCCTGTAATGTAATAACACACAGAGTAATAATATACCCATACACAAACTGCTTTAATGTAATACATACAGTGTATAATAGTACCCATACGCAAACAGGCTGTAATGTAATACCACAGGTGTAATCATAGTAACCATACAAAAACAGGCTTGTATGTAATAACAAACAGTGCATACTAGCACCCATACACAAACATGGCTTGTATGTAATAACATCCAGTTTAATATGTACCACACAACCATTCGTGTAATGTATAACACCAGGTAAAATAGTACCCATACACAAACAGGCTTGTAAATGTATAACAACTGTGCAATAATCAGTCCCCCTCACACAAACAGGCTTGTATGTAATAACTACAGTGTAATAATATACCGCATACACAAACAGCTTGTACTGTAATAATACATTGACATAATAGTACCCTCACAAAAACCCCTTTTTTTGACTTGTAATGTAATAACACACAGTGAATAATAGTACCCATAACACAACAGGCTGTATGTTATAACATACATGTAAAGAATAGTAAACCCCTACACAAACAGGCTTGTAATGTTAATAAAACAGGTAATATAGTCCCATACACAAACAGCTTGTAATGTAATCCATACAGTGTACTAATTACCCACCCAAACAGGCGGTAAGGTAAATTAACACACGAGTAATAATAGTACCCCCACAACAGGCTTGTAATGTAATAACACACAGTGTAAATAATATTACCCATACACAACAGGCCTTGTAATGTAAAACATACAGTGTAATATAGTACCATACCAAACAGGCTTGTAATGTATAACATACAGTGTAATAATAGTAACCCATACACACAGTTTTGTATGTAATAACTACAGTGTAATAAATAATTATTAACCACCCAAACATGCTTGTAATGTAATAACAGCACAGATAAATAATAGTAGCCCACACAAACATGCTTGTAATGTAATAACACACAGTGTATAAGTAACCCATACACACCAGGCTTGTTAATGTAATAACACACAGAGTAATAATAGTAACCATCCACAAACAAAGCTTTGTAATGTAATCACACACAGTGTAATAATAGTACCCAGACACAACAGGCTTGTAATGTAATAACACACAGTGTAATAATTACGCATACACAAACAGCTGTAATGTAATCAATAAGCACATGTAATAATAGTCCCCATCTACACAAACAAGGCTTGTATGTAATAACACACGTGTAAACTAGTATCCCATACACACAACCGGCTTGTAATGTATAACCCACAGTGTAATAATAGTACCCGACACAAACAGGCTTGTAATGTAATAACACACACAGTGTAATAATATCAACCATACACAAACAGGCTGTATGTAATAACACACAGTGTAATAATAGTACCGACCTCACAAACAGGCTGCAATGTAATAACCACACAGTGGCATAATAGTACTTCACAAACAGGGCTTTGTAATTAAATAACACACAGTGTAATAACAGTCCCACACAAACGGGCTTGTATGTAATAACACACAGTGTAATAATATACCCTACACAAACATGCCTTGTATGTATACACAGTGTAATATGTACCAACACACAAACAGCTTGGTAATGTAATAACACAGCAGTGTAATAATAGCACCAATACATCAAACAGGCTTTTTAATGTCTAACACACAGTGTAAGAATAGTACCCATACAACAAACAGGCTTTTAATCTATACACACAGTATAATAATAGTACCCATCCACAAACAGGCTTGTAATGTAAATAACACCAGTGTAAATAATAGTCCCCCACACACAAACTGACTTGTAATAACACACAGAGTAATAATAGTAAAAAAAAAAACCCCCCCCCAATAAAAAAAAACACAACAGGCTTGTATGTAATAACACCCAAACAGTGTCATAAATATACCCCAAACAAACAGGCTGTAAGTAATAACACACACAGTGTAATATAATACCATACACAAACAGCTTGTAATGTAAAACACACCGTGTGTAATAATAGTACCCATACAACAAACACGGCTTTGTTAATGTAAATAACAAACATGTAATATAGTACCTATACAACAACAAGGCCGTGTATGTTAATAAAAACATGTAATACTAGTACCCTACACAACAGGCTTGTATGTAATAACCCACAGATTAATATTTACCCATACACAAACAGGCTTGTAAATGTAATAACACCCATAGTACATACATGTACCCATACACAAACATCTTGTAATGTAGAACATACAGTGGTCCATAGTACACACACAAACAGGCTTGAATGTAATACATACAGTGTAATATATTACACACACCGGCTTGTAATGTAATAACACACAGTGTAATAATCGAACCATCACAAACAGCAGTCTTGTAATGTATAACATACGTGTAAATAGTACCCACCCAACACAGGCTTGTAGTAATAACACACAGAGTAATAATGTACCCATACCAAACTTGAATTGTAATGTAATCCACACAGAGTAATAATAGCACCCATCCAAACAGGCTTTAATGTAATAACCACAGTGTAATAATAGTACCCATACCCAAACAGGCTTGTAATTAATACACACAGATTAATAATAGTACCCATACACAACAGCTTTGTAAATTTAATACCCCATGTCAATAAGAGTACCCATACCAAAACAGGCTTGTAATGTAGAACACACATAGTAATAAATAGTGAAAACCCCTACACAAACAGGCTTGTAATGTACACACACAGTGTAATTATAGTACCCTACACAAAAAAAGGGCTTGTAATGTAATAAACACCCAGAGTAATAATAGTACCATACCAAACCGGCTTGTACTGTAATACACACAGGTAATAATAGTCCCATACACAAACTGACTTGTAGGTAATAACACCAGTGTAATTTATATCACCCACACATAAAACTCTAACTTGTAATGTAATAACACAGTGTAATAATGTACCCACCACCAACAGGCTTGTAATGTATCACACACGGGGTAATAATAGACCAGACACAAACAGGCTTGTAATTTACTACACACAGAGTACAAATAGTACCCACACACAAACTGACCTTGTAATTTAATACCAACATAGTATAATAGTACCCACACAACAAACTGACTTGTAATGTAATACCACAACCAGTAATAATAGCAAACCCAACACACAAACTGACTTTTATAACACACATAGTTAATAATAGTACCCCACGCAAACTGGCTTGTAATGTAATAACACACAGATTAATAATAGTACCCACACACAAACTGACTTGTACTGTCATAAAACACGAGTAATAAGAGTACCACACACACAAACTGCTTGTAATTTAATAACAACGAGTACTAATAGCACCACAACACACAAAACGGACCTTGTATGTAAATACACACTTAGTAATAATAGCACCCACACCACTGACTTGTAATGTAATAACACACAGAGTAATAATTATACCGCACACAAACTGACTTGTAATGTTCATAACCACACAGTGTAATATAGTACCCACACACAAACTTGGGGGGGACCCCTTGTAATGTAATACCACACAGAGTAATAATCGTACCCATACACAAACTGACTTGTAATGTAATAACACGAGTTAAATTAGGCTCCAAAAACCCATACACAAACAGGCTTGTAATGTAATACACACAGTGGGTACTAATAGTACCCATACACAAAAGGCTTGTAATGTAATAACACGTAACAGATTAATAATAGGAAACCCATACACAAACAGCTTGTATGTAATAACACAAACAAGTGTAATAATGTACCCATACACAAACAGGCTTGTAATGTAATAAAACACGAGTATATAGTACCCATACACAACCTGCCTTGTAATGTAACAACCACAGTGTAATAATAGTAACCATACCAAACAGGCTTGGTAATGTAATAAACACATGTAAATAAGAGTACCCATCACAAACAGCTTTTAATGTAAACACACATAGTACTAATAGTACCCATACACAAACAGGCTTGTAATGTAACACACCATGTCAATTATAAGACCCCCACCATAACACAAACAGGCGTGTAATGTATAACACACGAGTAATAATAGGACCCATACACAAACAAGGCTTGTAACTGTAAAATAACACACAGAGATATAGTACCCATGCACAAACTGACTTGGTAAATGTAATAACACACAGGTAATAAGCACCCACACAAAACTAACTTGTAATGTAATACACAGTGTAATAATAGTACGCAACACACAAACAGCTTTGTAATGTCATAACACCCAGTGTAATAATAGCACAATACACAAACAGTCTTGTAATGGTAATCACACACAGAGTAATAATAGTATCCCCACACACAAATCTGACTTGTCAGTAATACACACAGAGTAATAATAGTAACCCACCCACAAACTGACCTTGTAAGTAACTAACACACGAGTATAATAAGCACCCCACACAACCTGACTTGTAATAACACCACATAGTATAATATAAGTACCCACAGCAACTGTGCTTGTAATGTATAACACTACAGAGTAATAATAGTTAACCCCCCCACACAACTACTTGTAATGTAATAACAACACAGAGTAATAATAGTAACCCACACACAACTGACTGGTATGGGTAAAAACATAACCACATAGTAATAATGCACCACACACCCACCAACTGACTTGTAATGTAATAACACACCGAGTAATAATAGCACCCACACACAAACGACTTGGTAAAATGTAATAACACACAGATAATAATAGACCCACACACAAACTGACTTGTCATGTAATAACACACGTGTAATAATGTACCTACACCAAACTGACTTGTAAAGGTATACACACAGAGTAGTAATAGTACCCTACACAATGACTTGTAAATGTAATAACACACAGTGTAATAATAGTACCCACAACACAAACTGACTTGTCAATGTATAACACCCACGAGTAATATAGTACCCACAACACAAACCGACTTGTAATTAATAACACACCAGTGTATAATAGTACCCACCACAAACTGCCTTGTAAATGAATAACACACAGAGTAAAATCGTATACCCATACACAAACTGACGTTGTAATGTATAACACACAGATAATAATAGTCAACCCATACACAAACTGACTTTGTAATGTAATTAACACACAGTGTAATTAGTATCCACACACAAACTGCTTGTACTGTATAACACACAGAGTATAATAGCACCACCACAAACTTACTTGTAATGGGTAATAACCCTAGTAGATATCACCCCACACAAACTGCCTTGTATGTATAACCACAGAGTCATAATAGTACCCACACACAAACTGTACTTTAATGTATAACACCAGAGTAATATAGTCCCACAATCCAACGGACTTGTAATGTAATAACACACCAGAGTAAATAGTACCAACACACAACTGACTTGTAAGAGGTAATAACTACCACAGGTAATATAGCACCCACACACAAACTGACTTGTACTGTAATAACCACTTGTTACTAGTCCCACACACAAACTGACTTGTAATGTAATAACCCACAAGTAATAATATACCCATTACACAAACTGACTTGGTAATGTAATACACATAGAGTAATAATAGTACCCCTACACAAACTGACTACTGACTTGTAATGTAATAACACCAGTGTAATAATAGTTATCCACACCACCAACTGACTTAATGTCATACACACAGAGTAATAATAGCAAGCCCCCCCACACACAACTGACTTGTAAATTGTAATACACACAAGTAATATAGTTACCCACACCAAAAAAACGACTGTAATGTAATTAACACAGAGTAATAAGAGTACCCACACACAACTGACTTGTAAGGTAATAACACCAGAGTATAATAGTACCCATTACCCCAACTGACTTGTAATGTAATCAACACAGATTAATCACACACAGAGGAAAGAACACACAGAGTAATACTGTACCAACACACAAACTGACTTGTAAGGTATAACACACAGAGTAATAATAGCACCCACACAACAAACTTAACTTGTAATGTAATCACACACAGTGTAATATAGTACCCCACACCACAAACTGACTTGGTAATTAATAACACACAGAGTACTATATTAACCCATACACAACTGACTTGGTAATGTAATACACATAGAGTAATAATAGTAACCCAGTACACAAACTGACTTGTAATGTATAACACACAGTGGTAATAATAGTATCCACACACCAAGCTGACCTTAATGTAATAACAACACGAGTAATAATAGCACCCACACACAAACTGTACTTTGTAATGTAATAACACACAGAGTAATAATAGTAACCACAACACAAACCTGGACTGTATGTAATAACACACAAGTAATAATAAGTACCCACAACCAACTTGACTTGTAAGTAATAACACAACAGAGTATATAGTACCCATACCCAAACCTGACTTGTAAGTTATAACACACAGAGTATACACAATAGTAATAACCACAGAGTATAATAGGACCCACAGCACAAACTGATTTGTAGGTAATAAACCACAGTAATAAAGTACCCATACACAAACTGGACTTGTATGTATAAACACACAGAGTAATACCACAGAGTAATAAACACACCAGAGTATTAATAGTACCCACACACAAACTGACTTGTAAGGTAATAACACACAGAGTCATAATAAGTAATAGTACCCACACACAACTTGACTTTGTATTCTACACACAGAGTACTAACAACAGAGTAAGAACACACAGGTAATAACACACGATAGTAATAATAGTACCCACACACAAACTGACTTTGTAATGTAATAACGACACAGAGTAATACTCGGCACCCACACCAGCGTACTTGGTAATGTAAATACCACACAGATTTATGTGTAGCCCACACACAAACTGACTGTAAGGTACTACACACATAGTGGGGGGTGGGAATACACGGCGCGACATAGTATCACCCACAGAGGTAATAAACAACCTTTATCACCACAGAGTAAGAACACACGAGGTAATAACCTCTCTGTGAGTAATCAACACAGAGTAAATAACACACAGAGTAATAACACACAGAGTAATAACACACAGAGTAATAACACACAGAGTAATAACACAGAGTAATAACACACAGAGTAATAACACAGAGTAATAACACACAGAGATAACCAACCCACAGAGTATACCAACAAGTAATACACACAGAGTAAAACACACAGATTAATAACACACAGAGTAATAACAACACAGAGTATAACCCACAGAGTAATAACACGAGTACTAACCCACATAGTAATACACACAGAGTATAACACACAGAGTAAATAACACACAGAGTAATACACAAGAGTAATAACACACAGAGTAAATAACACACAGAGTATAACACTGATTATAACAGCCACAGAGTAATAACACCAGAGTAATAAACACACAGAGTATAACACACCGATTAATAACCCCAGTAATAACACACAGAGTAATAGGCTGCTGGCACAAAGTAAACTACTAGCATTTGAACCATTTGAATTGGGGACGTTTTATTCTCTACACAATGTTATTATCGCCTATTTAACCATTGAAGTAGTAAAAAGCCTCTCTTGTTTCAGTATTACCTTCCAATATAAAGTGATTGGGAAAAAACAGGTGACTCTGTGTCCTGTCTCTTACTGTGAGCAGGCAGGCCCGGGTCTACACCATTCCCACGACGTTCACATGTCCCCCAGAATCAATTGTCTTATTTACAATTCCACGTCTAATGTGGGTTCCAGAGATTTGCTGCCTAGGGCGGGTTTAACTCCAACCTTTAAAGGCTCCATAAGCTGGTGAGCCTTGGGAAAATCCTAAATATTTTCACCTTAACTATTGGGTTTGTAGCCCCGAGCTACAGAAAAGAGGCAGTAATTTCCTGTTGCAATGCATTTTATCCACACAGGTAATAACCCAGGCTCCCAAAGGACTTGATATCCCCCTTCCACAACAGCTTTAATGGGCACTTGCTTTTTCTTTTCCTCTTTTTCTCTGAGGTGGATGGCGGTGGCAGTCTGTTTCCCTCCCTTTCCACTGACCTGTTGTCCTTAACCCAAACCTTAACCCTGCAGCTTCCAGAGCCGATTCCAATGCGAATTAGTCAAACAATCTTCCGTAGACAGTCAGAGCCCATCGGAAGTCACAGAGATGATTGGTCCCACAGTCTGGCCCGAGCCAATCACACCATGGATACGACTGTCTCCAGATTCAGAGCCAATCACACAATGGGATACGACTGTCTCAGATCAGTAGCCAATCACACAATGGATACGCTTCTCCAATCAGAAGCCAAGCACACCCATGATACGACTGTCTCCAATCTGAGCCAATAACACCATGGATACTACTGTCTCCAGATGCAGCCAATCACACCATGGATAACGACCTGCGCCATATCATAGCCAATCAACCATGGATACGAACTGGTCTCCAGATCCGAGCCATCACACCATGGATAACGACTTCTCCATATCAGAGCCATCACACCATGGCTACGAACACTGTCTCCAGATCAGAGCAATCACCATGGATAACGACTGTCTCCAGATCAAGCCATCACACAATGGATACACTGTCTCCGATCAGAGCCAATCACACAAGGATAACTGTCTCCAGAATAGAGCCAATCACACATGGATTACGACTGTCTCCAGACATTCCGTACATTGTGTACATCCTACAATATGTTGTATTATTTAGATCTATATGACTGTCCTCCAGACATTCCGTACATTGCGTACATCCTACAATAGTAGTATTATTATCGATCTATATAGACTGTCTCCAGACAGTCCGTACATTGCGTACATCCTACAATATTTATTAATTATTTAGATCTATATAGACTGTCTCCAACATTCCCGTACATTGTGTAAGCATCCTACAAACAACATGTAGTATTATTAATAGATCTGTATAGACTGTCTCGCAGATCCATTCCGTACATTTTGACATCTACAATATGTTAGTATTATTATAGATCTATAGAGACCTGTCCTCCAGACAGTCCTACATTGTGTAATCCTACAACATGTAGTATTATTATAGATCTATATAGACTGTCTCCAGACATTCCGTACATTTGTACATCCTACAACCATGTAGTCTTATTATAGATCTATATAGAACTGTCTCCAGACATTCCGTACATTGTGTACATCCATACCGACATGTAGTATAGTATAGATCTATAAGAACTGTCCTCCAGACACTCCGACATTGTGTACACCTAAACAACATGAGTATTATTATAGATCTATATAACTGTCTCCCCAGACATCCGTACAATTGTGTCACTCCTACAATATGTAGATTATTAAAATAGATCTATATAGCATTGGTTCCAGAATTCCGTACGTTGTGTACATCCGACAACATGTAGTAATTATTATAGATCTATATAACGTCTCCAGACATTCCGTACAATTTTTACATCCTACAATAATGGTAGTCTATTCTAGATCTATATAGACTGTCTCCAGACATCCGTACATTGTTTCATCCATACAATATGTAGTCTTATTATAGATCTATCTAGATGTCTCCAGACATTCCGTACCAATTGTTTTGTACATCCTACAATATTGAAGTATTATTATAGATCTATATAGACTGTCTCCAGACATTCCGTACATTGTGTACATCCTACAATATGTATATTTTATAGATCTATATAGACTGGGCTCAGAACATCCGGTACCTTGTGTACATCCCTACAATATGTAGTATTATATAGATCTATATAGACTGTCCCCAGACATTCCGTACATGTGTACATCCTACAATATGTAGTATTATTATAGATGCTAATAGACTGTCTCCAGACATTCCCGTACATTGTGTACATCCTACAATATGTAGTATTAGTATAAGATCTATATAGACTGTCTCCAGACAGTCCGTACTTGTGTCATCCTACAATATGTAGTAATTATATAGATCTCTAAGACTGTCTCAGCCTTCCGTACTTGTGTACATCCTACAATATGTAGTATTATGATAGACTATAATAGACTGGTCCTCCAGACCAGCCGTCATTGTGTACATCCTACAATATTAGTTTATTATAGATCTACTTATATACTGTCTCTATACATTCCGTACAATTGGTGTACTCCTACAATAGTAGTATTATGATAGATCTATATAGACTGTCTCCAGACATTCGTACATTGTGTACATCCTACATATGTAGTAATTATTATAGATCTATATAGACTGTCTCCATACTTCGTACATTGTGTACCTCCTACAATTATGTAGTCTTAAAAATTATAGATCTATATAGACTGTCTCCAAATTCCCGTACAGGTGTCATCCTACAACATGTGTATTATTTAGATCTATATAGACTGTCTCCAGACATTCCGTACGTGTGTACATCCTAACAACATGTTATTATTATAGATCTATATAGACTGTCTCCAGACATTCCGTACATTGTGTACACCTACATATGTAGTATTAATTATAGTCTATATAGACTGTCTCCAGACATTCCGTAATTGTGGAAAGCCTACAACATGTCGTATTATTATAGATCTATATAGACCTGTCTCCAGACATTCCGTACAATTTGTGTACATCCTACAACATTAGTATTATTATAGATCTAAAGACCGTCTCCAGACCTTCCGTACATTGTGTACATCCTCCAATCTGTTAGTATTATTGATAGATTCTATATAGACTGTCCTCCAACACTCGTACATTGTGTAGCAATCCCTACAATATGTATTATTATTATAGATCTATATAGCCTGTCTCCAACATTCCCGTACATTGTGTTCATCCTACACCATTTAGTATTTTTCTAGATCTATATAGACTGTCTCCAGACATTCGTACATTGTGTACATCCTACAATATGTAGTATTATTATAATCTATATAGACTGTCTCCAGCATCCGTACATTTGTACATCCTACAATATGTAGTATTATTATAGATCTATATAGACTGTCGCCAGACATTTCCGTACTTGTTTAATCCTAACATCATGTAGGTATTATTATAGATCTATATAGACTGTCCCAGACATTCCGTACATTGTGTACATCCTACACATGTATTATTAATATTATCAGATCTATAGATAGACTGTCTCCTGACATTCCGATACATTGTGTAACTCCTACAAATATGTAATCTTATTATAGATCTATATAGACTGTCTCCATACATTCCGTACACTGTGTACAATCATACAATATGTATATTATTATAGACTATATAGACTGTCTCCAACATTATAGATCTATCATAGATGTCTCCAGACCTCCGTACATGTTACTCCTACAACCTTTCGTATTATTATGATCTATATCGACGGTCTCCAGACATTCCTACATTGTGTACATCCTACAATATGTAGGTATTATTATAGATCTATATAGACTGTCCTCCCCCTCCAGACATTCCGCCATTTGTTGTTACATCCTACCAATATGTACTATTATTATAGATCATATTAGTACTGTCCCAGACATTCCGTACAATGTGGAACATCCTACAATATGTAGTATGATTATAGATCTATATAGACTGTCTCCAGACATTCCGTACATTGTGGTACTCCTCAACATGTAGTATTATTATAATCTATATAGACTGTCCTCCCAGACTTCCCTACATTGGTTTACATCCTACAACCTGTAGTATTATTATAGATCTATATATACTGTCCTCCAGACATTCCATACATTGTGGGTACATCCTACAACATGTAGTAGTATTATAGATCTATATATAACTGTTTCCAGACATTCCGTACCTTGTGTCATCCCTACAAATGTATTATTATTATATATTCTATATAGACTGAGTCACCAGACATTTCCTTACATTGTGTACAATCTACAATATGTAGTGTTTTTAACTATAGATCTATATAGACGGTCTCCAGACATTCCCTACAATTGTGGTACATCCTACAACATGTAGTACTATTATAGATCTATATAGACTGTCCTCCAACCTTCCGTACATTGTGTACAATCCTAACTATGTAATTTATTATAGATCTATCTAAGACTGTCTCCAGACTTCCGTTACATTGTGTACAATCCTACAATATGTAATATTATTATAGATCTATATAGACTGTCTCCAGACATTCCGTCCTTTGGGTACATCCTACAATATGTAGTTTATTACAGATCCTATATAGACTGTCTCCAGACATTCGTACATTGTGTACATCCTACAATATGTATATTAATTATAGATCTATATAACTTCTCCAGACATTCCGTACCGTGTGGTACACCTACAACAATGTAGTATTATTATAGATCTATATAGACGTCTCCAGACATTCCGTACATTGTGTACATCCTACCATATTTAGTATTATTATAGATCTATATAGACTGTCTCCAGACATTCCTACATTGTGGTCCATCCTAACAATATGTAGTATTATTATGATCTATATAGACCTGTCCTCCAGACTTCCGTACATTGTGTACATCCACAATATTTATTAGTATTATAGATTCTATATAGACTTCTCCATACATTCGTACATTGTGGTACATCCTACAATATGTGTATCATTATCGATCTTATATAACTGTCCATCCAGACATTCCGTACATGGTTGTACATCTACAACTGTAGTATTATTATAGATCTATATAGACTGTCTCCAGAACATTCCGACATTGTGTACATCTACATATGTATTAATTATTTATAGAATCTATCTAGACTGTCTCCAGACTTCGTCAGTGTGTACAACCGCCTACATATTAGTAGTATTAGATCTATATAGACTGTCTCCAGACATTCCGTACATTGTGTCCATCCTACAATGTATTATTCTTATAAGATCTATATAGACTGTCTCCAGACATTCCGTACTTGTGGTACATCCTACAATATGTAGGATTTTAATAAGATCTATATAGACTGTCCTCCAACCATTCCTTACTTGTGTACTCCTTACAACATGTAGTATTATTATAGATCTATATAACTGTCTCCAGACATTCCGTAAACATGTTGTCATCCTAACAATATGTTCGTATTATTATAGATTCTATAATAGACTGTCCTCCAGACATTCCCGTACATTGTGTACTCCTACAACATGTTAGTATTATGAATAGATCTATAATAGACTGTCTCCAACATTTCCGTACATTGTGTGTCCAATCCTCAATTAGTATATTATTATTATCTATATAGACTTTCTCCATACATTCCGTACATTGTGTACTCCTACAATATGTAGTTTATTAAGATTATAATAAGACTGTCTCCAGACATTCCGTACATTGTGGTACATCCTACAATATGTAGTCTTATTATAGATCTATATAGACTGGTCTCCAGACATTCCGTACCTTGTGTACTCCTACACCATGTAGTATTCTTTATAGATCTATATAGACTGTCCTCCAGACATTCCTACATTGTAATCCTACAATATGTTAGTATTATTATAGATCTATATAGACTGTCTCACATTCCGTACATTGTGTCCATCCTAAACATATGTAGTATTATTATAGCTCGATATGACTGTCCTCCAGACATTCCGTACAATGTGTATCATCCCTACAACATGTAGTATATTACGAATCTATATAGACGGTCTCCAGACATTCCTACATGGTGTACATCCTACAATTTGTAAGTATTATTAAGAGATCTATATAGACCTGTCTCCAGACATTCCGTACATTGTTGTACATCCTACAACATGTAGTAATGATTATAGATCTATATAGACTGTCTCCAGACATTCCCGTACAAATGTGTCATCCTACATATGTAGTATTATTATAGCTCTATGATAGACTGTCCCCAACTTCCTTACAATGTTGTACAATCCTACATAGGTAGTATTTATCGACTATATAGACTGTCGCCGACTATTCCGTACATTTGTGTACATCCTCAAGATGTTAGTATTATTAGTAGATCTATATAGACTGTCTCCAGACATTCCGTACACACGGGTACCTCCTACAATATGTAGTAGTTATTATAGATCTATATGGACGTCTCCGACATTCCGTATCATTGTGTACATCCTACAATAGTAGTATTATTATAGATCTATATAGACTGTCTCCAGACATTCCGTACATTGTGTAACATCCTACAACATTTATTATTATTTATAGATCTATATAGACTGTCTCCAGACATTCCGTACATTGTGGACTCCTACCATATGTAGTATTATTATAGATCTATAAAAATTTTTAAGAAAACTGTCTCCCGACATTCCGTACATTGTGTACAATCCTACAATATGTAGTATTAATTATAGATTATATAGACGGTCTCCAACATTCCCGACATTGTGTACATCCTACAATATGTGTATTATTATAGATCTATATAGACTTTCTCAGACTTCCGTACTTGTGTACATCCTACAATATGTAAAGTATTATTAATAGATCTATATGACTGTCCCAGACATTCCGTACATTGTTTACATCCTAACAACATGTTATTATTATAGATCCTATATAGACTGTCTCCAGACATTCCGTACATATGGGGACACCTACATATGTAGTATTATTAATAGATCTATATTAACTGTCTCCAGACACTCCGTACATTGTGTACATCCTACAAGTCAATGTAGTATTATTATAGATCATTTACACCATGGTTGTTTATGTCTCCTGTTTGGGAGGAATGTACACGTTATGTTACGAGGGACCTGTTATTATTTATATTAGATGCCTCATTTGACACGTTATGTGGAGTGTGGACAGGTTAATGTAACCTTTTGCTTAGTGGGAACAACAATTTAACACAATGAACAATGTCACAGACTCACAGCCACAGTCGCCCCCCGTACTAAAGTTTATTTTTTATTTTTTGTCATGTCCTCACTGTGATACGATAACACGTCCTTTCCCAAGACCGTTCGGTTTTCCTTGTTTTTCGGTTCTCTTCCAATAAATGGATCAGCCACGGCGATTGAAAGGTGTCACTCCCAAGCTTTCTATACTTTTTATATAGGGAGAGGCTCGCACTGTCCCTTGAACCTCTGACATTAGGGCAAACCAATCACACCAACACCATAGGAGCTGTGAGCCTGGGTGGCCCAATGACCACTCGGGTTTAAATGTTATTTCAGCAGTAAACTCTCCTAATGACACGTTCCTTCATTTTCTACATCTCCTTAGATATTGTGACGTATTTTAGCATAGGGTCCACATGTGGTGTGATATCAATACATACTGTTATATCTTTACTTCATGTTCTGCCCTGTCTATTACTTGTTTACATGGGCGTATGGCTTTTTGTTCAACCTGGAACACTATTATTATTATTATGGTGGATTTATCTCGCGCCAACATCTCCGTAGCGCCTGTACAATTACATGTATCCACATTCATTCAGGCCTGCCCCGAAGAGCTTTTGACAATCTAAAAGCCCATTTTATTTTACCATACAACCTATCAGTATTTCTTTATGATGTTGTGGGTGAGCCGGGGTGCCCGGAGGAAACCCCCTCAAGCACGGGGATAACCTAAAAACTCCTTGCAGGATGTTTCCCAATGGTGGAATTGAAACTCAGGACTCCGCAAGAATCAGCGCTAACCAGAGCGCACCGTACGGTGCGGTTGAAATATGTTTTTGCCCATACTTCGTCACAGGTCCCTTGGGTAAACGTAGCAATCGATTTCACACTGATTGGGACTGGGCCAGTACACACCAGGCAATATGGGCCTTTTCCTAGTGGTTGGTGAACGTAATCACGCTTGACAGCCAACACCATTCCTATTTCCTAGCAAGTCTTGCAAATATTGTCTTTTCCTCCTGACAGAACCTGCATTCAGAGATTAACAGTGTCCATTTTCAAAACCTGATAAAACGCTGAAGCGTATTAAGACTCTATTTGGTTTGCGGGGCGCCAACGCGCTGCGTGTAAGAGATGTGGCGTGGGCGTGAACCCAACGTGACCGATCCAGTTAGGAGTTCAGGTGGATGTATACAGACAGGCTGCAAGGATCGCTCTGAAGGCCTCTTTTCCATACGTGTGCTTGTTT